>SNQJ01S0021958.1:185694-199063 GCA_010110895.2 Picea sitchensis
ATGAGTTTGTGTTACAGACTAATCTGCAGGTTATGGGCTATGAAATAGCCAAGGGATAATGATGATGAAAGTGGATGTCATGACCACTGGCCGAGAAACAATATGGTATGAATCTTTGTATGTGAAATTATATTGGGTTGGATACATTGCTATGATATGTGGACCAGTGCATGATTTCAGGAGGTGAAACTGCCCAAAACCGAATAAATGATGACAAAACTCCCAGCAACACGATGCCACTGTATATTCCATTGTAGGGTGTGGACCCTAGTCATGATTAGGGGGGGTGGAGGAATTTCCCACCGTGTATCCTCTGAAACCTGAAGTCATGGGAGGACGGTGTTAGCTCACGCTCCCCTAGATGTGTGATGATGACTATCAGTTGCATGTTGGGGAAGCTTGGTCAAGATAGTGACACTTCCACTTATGGGTTCTATTTGGAGTTAGGTCAATATAGTTGACGCTCCAAGATATTCCAGCAGAGGAAGGATAGGAATGGAATATGGAAGTAAGTTAGGGAGGAAGGATGAGTAGAAATAGTTGAGAGTGTATGGAGATTTGTCTTATGGTGGAATTTATTGTTTTTCCTTCTGAAAAGAAAATGGATATATATATATGAATATTCATAATTACGTAACTAAACTACAATTGTCTACATAACATTGTTGAGCTAGATAATTGTAATTAAAGTATTTCACAAACATTTGATTGGTTCATTGTCTTTTATAAAATGAATAGTCTTCTTGGTTGGATTGGATGCATACATAAATTACTATAAGGGTGATAGTTATTGATATTAGTACATGAACGAGACTTGTATGTACTAGCTACACATGCACTTCTTGCACATGTACACTAGTATGTATGAGTTTTCTTGGCTTACTTACTAATAATGTCGGTTATTTGTTATGAATGTGTGAACCATGTTTCTTTTCCCTTGTATCATAAAATACTTTAACTTCGGGATGAAGTTTCCTGAAGGGTGGGTGTATGTAACAACCCTAGTTAAATAATTTCTTAAGGTTTATCAAGTATAATTAATTAAATAATTAAATGTCCTAATGTATATTGGTTAAATAATGATTATTTATTAATAATATTAATTATTTATTTATTCTTTAATGTATGTTAATTAATTAATTAATTAATTAACTCATTTAATGTTTGGGTAACGAATTAAAGTTTAATAAATTTTAATTTATTTAATAGAAAACTTAACATATTGAGGGATGGTTGGTATTGAATGGAGGGATAAGGTATTGAATGGAGGGATAAGACATTGAATGGAGGGATAAGGTGGGTGGGCATTGAATGGAGAGGTGGTGAATGGGAAGGAGGATATGAGGGGGCAGAGGCATTTGAGAGGGAGGTATTTTTGAATTTTGCGGGAGAAGAAGCATCATTTTGAGATTAGGGACTGTGTTTTTTTGGTTTGGAGTTTGGGTGGACTATTACAGGGGAGCATCGGTTGCTGGGAGTTTTGGGTTGGGGGGCCAGGAATCCTCACGGAATCCTGGAGCTAGGGAGCCAGATAGGCTCTGTTCGTAGCTGGCAGGGAGGAAATATTCAGTTTTGGGCAGAGTTTGGGTAGAGCAGCAGCGAGGACATACGAAGATTGGAGAAATAGCATCAGTCAGAGGTATGCATTTTCATGATTACGTTGTGTTAGGTAGTTATCATCATGCTGTTGAATATGCTTATATGTTAAAAATAATGAAATTGCTTATATGTTGAAAGAAATTTTATTCTTAAATATACTAAGTTTTAGGTTCTGTTAGATAGGACCCTACAGGCTGCCACGTGTCACTCATTTTTGGATTTTTCAGGTTGATTCATGAACCAATTAAAAATCGCCACGTGGAAATCTACACAACCACGTGGCAGAGCATACAACAAAGTGGTAGGATGATGTGGCAGGATGACATGGAAGATGACTGTGCAGGTGGTTGGAATTTTCCCAATGGTTGACTGTCACGTGGAAGTGGGAAAATTCCCAATGAGAGCCCGAGAACCGAATTTCAAAAAATAAAAAGGGTGGGTCCACCAAATCTGGCGGAGCCTTGCTAGATCTGGCGGCCAATGAAAAAATATAAACCAATGATAAAATTTGATGAACCACCACACACACACACACACACACACACACACACACACATATATATATAACAACAACCCAAAAGGGGAGTCCCGCGGGCTCGACCCCGATACCTCCCCCAATGCATGCACCTTAACTATAGCTCTGCCGTCGTTGGGACAAATGGCCCCATTGTTTATACCTCCCACAATTATTATTTAAAAGTTGAAATTCACCAGTGAAAGGGGGAAAGGAGATAGGGTGCGCGATGGTACAGTCAAGCACAGTTTTTGAGGCAAATTTTAATGAATTAATTGCAGGTTGCAGGCATGAAAATTGAGACCAAATTTCTCTTGGGCCTGGGAGTGACAGAGTTAGATTTAGGCGAGGAGACAGTCATTTTTGGGTAATTCGATGCCAAAAATTCAATGGTGTTGTCTGTTTTCTAATCTGACCAAAGCTTCTGCAACTTAATTCCAGAATGAGGTATACTTATGTACTTTTCCAAATTCTTTTGCTGAGTTAATAAAAAGGCCTACCCATTTGAGAGCAGGACCCAGAGACGTATTCCACCAGGGATGAACTTTGTTATCAAGTTTTCATGTTCATATTTGATGCTTATGACTCTTAATTATTGAGCTTTTCCTTCTTTAATTGCACACTTTAACTTATGCTCATTTAATACAATTCTTTATAAGTCATTTCAATGAAAAGTTCCTGGATCATGTTGGTATCAGAGAAGTCATCTTTGACGTGAATTGTTGAGTGTGAATTCTTATTAGGGACAAGCATAATCAGGGTGAAGGAACTCTTAATACTTTAAATCCGGAAGTTAGCCATGCATCCCGAAGGAAGAAAATGGCAGAAGAGGACAAGCGTGATGAGAAGGAGAAAAACTTCCATATGGTCATTTATCGCATGTTAGAAATGGTCGAACGAATGTATGGAGACTATGAGAAGAGGATGAAGAAGAAAGGGAAGAAAAATGAAGCACAATTTGATGATGATGCTTTGGTAAATCAAGGGGCTGGAGGAGACCCTCCTGAGCCTCCATCTTCACCATCAAGTTCTAGTTCTTCTTCCTATGAGCATTCTCGTCATTCTCATCATTCTAGCCATAAAGCTTCTTTTAAGAAACCATTATTAAAGCTTGATGTAAAATTTTCTTTACCTATGTTTAATGGAGATGCTAATCCTGGAAAGCTAGATAATTGGATCCGACAGGTTAAAGTATATTTTCATGTTCAACATATTGATGAAGAGGAAGTTAAAGTGCAATTGACTTCTCTTCGGTTGGAAGGAACCACTCTCATATGGTGACAGAGAAAACTTTAGGACAAAAGTAAGTTTGGTAATCTTCTTTCCTCATGGTCAGAATTTAAATCAATGAGAAGGAAACAATTTTATCCATTGGGTTATTTACATAAAGAAATGATGGAATGGAAAACTTTAAGACAAAGTAAAGGTCAAAATGTACAAAGTTTCACAGAAGAATTTAGGAAGAAATCTCTTGCATTAAACATTCCTTTGGATTCTTATGAAACTTTAATGAAGTATATTGGCACACTTCACAGTTATATTCTTCATACTTTTCTATTGTTTAACCCCACCAGTATTGACAAATTTTGTGTACAAGCCACTCACCTTGAGAACATGGGAAAACATGTTCAAGAAGATCCCACAAAGAAACCTTCCAATCTCCCACATAAGCCATTTAAGAAGTTTAAAAGGAAGGACAATAAGATCGCCATGGTAAAGAGACAAGAAGGAAATCTATCTTGCACTCATTTCAAGAAAAGTGGTCATGACGATGAACATTGTTGGAAACTACATCTAGAGAAGAGACTGAAATAGTTCGGTGGAAAGGGGAAGGCAAAAATCATTGCTACAGTGAAACAAGATCTTGGTTCCGATTTAGGAGATGAAGGAAAGATCACAACGGTTGGATTACAAGGTAAAGATTCCCTTCATGCCAGTTCGAATTCCAATAATGAATATCATGATGATGAATGAAGGAGGAATGAATTATTTCATATAAGATTTGTATCTAAAAACACTAAGATAGATACATCGTTTGATCTGGGTTCCCAAGTAAACTTGATATCTAAAGAACTTGTAAAAAAGATGGGTCTTGAAACGAAACCACATCCAAAGCCTTATCCTCTTGGTTGGGTATGTGATAAAGAAAAAATTAATATCACCAAACAATGTAGGATCATATTTGATATTTCTTCAAAGTTGATTGATGAAGTGGATTTGGATGTTGTATCATTTGATATATGTGGCATAGTGTTGGGGAGTCCTTATCTTTATGATAGAAAAGTAGTCTTCTTTTGTCATGAGAAGAAATAGCACCTTACTAAGGGGGGAGTGGAATATATTGTTAGAGCTCAAAGCATGAGGGTAAACAAAACACTTGTTAGTGCAAGACAAATGAAGAGACTCATAAACACTAATAAGATATATGTACTCATGTTCGTAAGGGAGAAATATGTCAGAACATCTGATGCTTTCCAAGGATGTGATCCCTCTCATAAGAAAGAATTAGTTGATATTGTTTCTAAGTATGATGATATTTTCTAGGAACCAAATGGATTAAGTCCTAAGAGGGAAATCCAACATGAAATACATATTCAACATGATTCTTCTCTTCCTAATGTGGGAATACACAAGATGTCAGTTGTAGAGATGACATAGATCAAGAAGAAGGTACAAGGCTTGTTAGATCAAGGGGTCATTAGACCCAACTCCTCTCCTTGTGGTTCTCTGATCGTGATGGTGCCAAAGAAGGATGGAACATGGAAAATGTGTGTTGATATGCTCTTCCTTATATAGATGATTTACTTGATCAGTTAAAGAATGATGTTTATTTCACTGAGTTGGATTTGCATAGTGGATACCATCAGATCAGGGTTGCAGAACATGATGCATGGAAGACTGCCTTTAAAACCAAACATTAATTTTTTGAGTGGTTAGTTATGCCGTTTGGTATTTGTAATGCTCTGACAACCTTCATGAATGTGATGAATGATGTATTCAGGCCTTTTCTAGATGATTTTGTGATTGTATATTTAGACGAAATTCTTATTTTTAGCAGGACTTGGGATGAACATGTGAGGCATGTAAAACAATTATTGAATACTTTGCAAAGGGAAAATTTGTATGTAAAATTGTCCAAATGTGAATTTGGTAAGATTGTACTTGTGTACTTAGGTCATATTATAGGAGGAGGACAATTAAAAATCGATCCTTCCAAGATTGATGTAATTGTAAATTGGCTTGATCCCAAAAGTGTAATCGAGATACAAATCTTCTTAGGTGTAGTCCAATATTGGAGGAGGTTCATTTTAAAATTCTCCTTTATAGAAGCTCCTTTGCATGCCTTAACCAGTGTGAAAAACACTTTTTAGTGGGGAGGATAGAAACAAAAATCTTTCGATACTTTGAAGGAAAAGATCAATACCATACCAGTATTAGCACTGCCGAATATTCAACAACCTTTTGAGATCGAGACAGATGCTAGTGGATATGTCATGGGTGAAATATTGATGCAATATCGTAACCCTATTTGTTACCACTCTGAAAATTTAACTAAGCTGTTGTTAACTATCCTACATATGATAAAGAGTTGTATGCATTAGTTCAAAGCGTAAAGAAATGGAAGCCCTACTTGTTAGGAAACGAAACAATCATACTTACAGATCAACAACCCTTATAGTATCTCCAAGCACAAACCAAACTGCAACAATCTCGACATTACAGATGGATGGGTTTCCTACAACAATTTCATTTGGTTATCAAGTATAGAAAGGGTACAAGTAACAAGGTAGCTGATATGATTTCTAGACCTCCTATTGCTAGTTCTCTTATTTTGAAGAATGCTTCTTTATCTCGTGATAGCTATGTGGAACAATATGCCATTGATGAATATTTTAAAGAATTATATGAGAAGCTAACCCATGGTGCACAGGTAGAGAACTATTGTCTGCAGGGAAAACTACTCTACCATCTTGGAAATATATGCATTCCTACAAGTGAATGAGTCCATGTAATACGCGAATCTCACACTTCTCTTGTGTCTGGGAATTTTGGGGTATGAAAAATATGGCTCATTTGCAGAGGTTTTGTTATTGGCATCAAATGAAAGAATTTGTAACTAAATATGTAAAGGGGTGTGTGATGTGTTGTAATTGTAAGCCCACTAATAGAAAATTGGGGCTATACTCACCACTACTTGTTCCATCCCATCCATGTGAAAGTATCTCCATGGATTTTGTAGGGGGTTTACCAATGTCAAAAAGGGGTCATGACTATTTGTATGTTGTAGTGGATAGGTTCAACAATGTGTGTGTCTTAATGCCATGTAAAAAGCAGATCACTATTGAGTAGACTGCTAATCTCTTCTTTCAGTATTTTTGGGTTCACTTTGGGTTACCCACATCCATTATCTTGGATCGAGATACTCGATTCCTTGGGGATTTTTAGACAAGCTTGTGGAAAATGATGGACACCAAGTTGAAGAGGAGCACTTCTTTCCATCCACAGAGCGATGGAAAAAAATAGGTTGTTAACCGAACATTGTTACTTTTGCTTCAAGGCTACTGCAACAAGCATCCTGAGCTATGGGATGAACAAATACCCTATGTACAACATGCTTACATCCGAGCCTTACATTCCTCCACTCAGTTTTCTCATTTTGATATATGTTTTGGGTACCTATCTAAAGTTCCTTTGGACTTGATGTATGGGAGAGAGGATGATTCAAATGAAGAAAGAAATGAAGACATATCCCACAATTCCGTCCAGAGGATCCAACAGGTACACCAAGCAGTCAGGGAACAATTGGAGAAAATTCAAGAACAATATAAATCTCGGCATGACAAACACATGGTTGATCATCAGTTACAGGTTGGAGACCAGGTATGGTTTCACATCAACAAGGAAATATTGAAGGGTGAAGGAAATAAACTTAAGGCCATTCATTATGGACCCTTCACTATTTTGGAGAAAAGTGGTACCAATGTTTTTTGTCTAGATCTTCCACCTTATATGCAGATCTACTCAGTTGTAAATGTAGATAACTTGAAACTTTTTTAACCTTCTATGATCATGGATCAAGATGAGGAAGTTTCAATACCTTCATTTGATGAGTTTTCTCTTGAGTATTTGGACGTGTTAAAGGAAGATATCATCCTGGACAGAAGGACGAGGAATTCACGCAGGGGTGATGTTTATTATCTTCGAGTAGGTTTGAAGGGAACACATCCAAGCAAAGCAAATTGGATTGAGAAGGACAAGGTGAGGGAGCTCTTCCCTCACTTATCTATTGATTGATGAAATATTTTGGTGGTCCAAAAATCTCTAAGTGAGAAGGTGTGATCCAAAAAGGATCCAGAGAAGAATAAGGCCAGCTCAGAACTCACAGAAGCAACTCAGGAAGCTCATAATGGCCTCAATAGATAGAGAAAGGGAAAAAATTCAAAGTCCTCAAAGCTCAGTGAAAGTGGCATCACCTTGAATATCACCTTTCAAAATTTCCAACGGCGTAAATGACTCATCAAACAGAGTTACATATCTAAATATATTCACGGTCAAAGTTTGGTCAACCTAGCCCAATCAGCACGGGATGAGTCAACATCTGTACTGCTAATGTCAACATTAGTATAGATGATGTCAACATCTATACATTGTACATCAACATCAGTACATATGACGTCAACATCTGTATAATGTACGTGGCACACACAGGAGACGACACATGTCATGCTGATGCCAGCATGACATCATCATGGTGACATGGAAACACTAGAGGTTGCCACATGTCACTCATTTTTAGATTTTTCGGGTCGATCCACGGACCAATGAAAAAGTGCCACGTGGGAGTCCGTACAACAACATGGCAGTTTGTACATCCATGTGGTAGACCACACGGTGACATAGCAGGATGATGTGGCGGGCTGACATGGTAGCTTACTGTGCAGGTGGTTGGAATTTTCCCAAGGGTTGGTTTCCACATGGCCTAGTCATGGGATACCACATGGCAGTGGGAAAATTCCCAATTAGGGCCTGAGAACTGAATTTAAAAAAATAAAAAAGTGTGGGTCCGCCAAATCTGGCATAGCCCTGCCAGATATGGCAGCCAACGAAAAAATCTAAACAACCACTAAAAGTTGGTGAAACACCAAACATTTATATATATAAGTTATAACAGCAAACCAAAAGGGGAGGCTCATGGGCTCAACCCCGGGACTTCCCCCAATGCATGTGCCTTAACTATAGCTCCACCATCATTGGGACAAATGGCCCCATTGTTTATATCGCCCACAATTATTATTTAAAAGTTGAAATTTGTTAGTGCACAGGGGGAAGGAGATAGGGCACGCGATGGTACGATCGAGCATAGTTTTCGAGGCACCTTTTAATGAATTAATTGCAGGTTGCGAGCATGGAAACCGAGACAAAATTTCTCTTGGGCCTAGGAGTGCCATATTCAGATTGAGGCATGGAGACAATCATTTTTGGGTAATTCGACGCCATGAATTCAATGGTGTTGTCTGTTTTCTGATATGAGCAAAGCTTCTGCAACTTAATTCAAGAATGAGGTATACTTATGTATTTTTCCAAATTCTTTTGCTAAGTTAATAAAAAGGCCTACCCATTTGGGAGAAGGACCCTACTTATGTATTTTATCAAGTTTTAATGTTCAAATTTGATGCTTATGTCTCTTCATTATTGATATTTTCCTTCTTTAATGGTGCACTTTAATTTATGCTCATTTAATACAATTGTTTCTAAGTCATTTCGATGAAAAGATCATGTATCATCATGCCTCACCCACAGTCGGACATTTAGAGTTTACCAAAACCTATGAACGGGTCAAACATTCTTTTTTTATGGGAGGGTATGAAACATGACATCCACACCTTTGTGGATGAATGTGAGGTCTGTCAATGCAACAAGGGAGAAACTATTGAATCTTTAGGAACACTCTAAACACTTCTGATTCCACTTTCTATTTGGAGAGATATTTCTATGGATTTCATTGTAGGCTTATCTAAATCAGGAAATACGTCAGTTATCATGGTGGTCGTAGATCGTCTCTCCAAATATGCTCATTTTTCTTCTCTTCAACACCCATTCACATCCACCATAGTGGATCAAATCTTCATGGATAATATCTTCAAGATTCATGACATGCCTAATTCTATTGTCTCTGACAGAGACCCCACTTTCACCAACAATTTTTGGGAAGAATTGTTCAAGCTACAGGGCACCCAATTTCATCTTAGCACTTCCTATCACCCCCAGATGGATGGCCAGACTGAAGTTGTCAACAAGTTTTTGGAAACATATTTGAGGTGTTTTGCATCTAAGCGGAAAAATTGGTGGGTTCAATGGTTACCCCTAGTTGAATGGGGGTACAACACATCTTACCATAGAACTACTTGCATGACTCCTTTTGAAGTAGTCTTTGGAAAAAATCCCCCATCATTTCTCTCATAAATGTCAGGGATCTCAAAGGTTCAATAGGTTGACAAAAATATTACAGTCCATGAGGCTATTATTCGTGCTCTCAAATACAATTTGTTCATGGCTCAGAATTTCTTGAAGGAACAAGCATATCACGATTGCTCCGAACACCATTTTGTTGAAGGGGACCAGGTATTTCTTCGATTACAACCTTATAATAATACTTCACTCAAATATCAACATTTTCATAAGCTTGTGCCCAAATTTTATGGTCCTTATACAATGCTCAATCATGTGGGATCAGTGGACTATCAATTAGCTCTACCTAGTCAGTCAAAGTGCCATTCTGTTTTTCATGTTTCCTTCTTAAAGAAGGTTATTGGAACTAGTTCCAAACTCAAAATAGTCTCCTTGAGTTGGATGAAGAAGGTTCCATATGGTTGCAGCCACACGCAGTCTTGTCCCAGCGAGAGTGTTGTCTTCGTCAACACACCATCCATGAAGTGTTAGTCCAATGGAAAGATACACCTCTAGAAGATACCACCTGGGAGTTGGTCACCATTCTAAAACAATTCCCTCATATGAAGCCTTGAGTACAATGAATTTATTCAAGGGGGAGGGAATGTTAGGGACCTAACCTCCCTAACCCCTCACGTAGATAGAATAATATAATTCCATGTAATAAATGCCAATATTAATATGGCCTAGAAATAAGGAAGAATAAGTCAAATGTAAGAAGACCTAATAGAAAATTCCACTTTTGGAAGGATCTTCCTCTAGATTGTTATTTTGGATATATAGATTTAGTATAAATAGGAGTATAGGGTATGAAAAATATTGTATTGGATATTATTGTAATAGAGTTCTGCTCTGCCAGAGGTTTCCCTCTCGAAGAGGCAAGTGAACATTGCTATCAGTAATCAAATTGATCTTTATGGTGTTATTCTAGTATTATTCTGGTATTGTTATGGTTATATCATTGTTTCTCTTCCATTTCTAGCTAAAATATTTTTGTTCTGCATACTATTTTATATCTGGAATAATACAGAGTCTAAGGATTCATTTGAACAAATTAAAAAGTCTCTATTAGAATCCCTAGTCTTAGTTAGCTCAGATTATGACAAGTTCTTTCTAGTCTTCTCTTTTGCGTCTAAGAATACCATAACAATTGTCCTATTATATAAACATGATGATGTCCATGAACAACCTATTGCATTTTTCAGCAAGGCATTGATAGATGTTGCGTTTAAATATATTATCATGGAGAAACAAGCCCACACTTTGGTTAAATATCTAAATTATTTTAGGGATTATATTATGCATTCCAAGATCATAGCCTATGTCCCAAATTTTGTTTCTAAATACATTTCTATTCATAATGACAATGAGGGGAGAAGAGGTAAGTGGATAGCTAAATTACAAGAATATGACATGGAAATTAAGCCCACAAAGATGATAAAGGGAAAAGGACTTACAAGGCTACTAATAAATTTCAACTGTAAGGTGCAGGGAAGGAATATGATATCTCAATCCTTGATGGCAACAGAGCCAAAACTTGTAGATATGAAACATCATTTTATCAAAGTAGACCCTAAGTTTTCCCAATCTGACCGGTATAAAAATATAGTCTTCTACTTACAAAATGTCAATGATCAGTAGACTAGGATAAGGCTAAGGATAGATCTATTAAGTTGAAGGTCGTTAAATACTTCATTATTGATGAACAATTATTTTGGAAATATCCTGGTGGCATTTTAATGAATTTCATTAAAAAGGAACGTACACAAGACATCATTCATGAGTTCCATAGTGGAGTTTGTGGAGGTCATCATGCCTGGAGAGATACAACTTACAAAATATTGAAGGAAGGCTATTTTTGGCCCACTCTATTTTATGATACCAATGCACTAGTTAGGGAATGCCTTAAATGACAAATATTTGTAGGAAAACAAAAACAAAATATTTGTGGAAGCACCTTTTAAAAAATGGGGATTATACTTCATTGGGGAAATAAATCCAAATTCTAGTGGACAACACAAATCGATACTGAAAACAACAAACTATTTCACAAAATGGGTTGAATCTATTCCTACAAGGGCCGCTTCTAACTCAGTTATCATAAAATTCCTTGAAGAGAATATTTTTGCGAGATTTGGTTGTCCTAAAAATATCATTACTGCTAATACATAGGCATTCAAATCTTCTAGGCTTCTAAATTTTTTTCAAGACTGCAATATTGAACTTCGATAGTCAACTGCATATTACCCATAGGGAAATGGATTGGAAGAGTCATCATACAAAATTATGATTAGAATCATCAAGAATATTCTCTCATGGAACAAGAAAGCATGGGATTCAGATCTCAAGTGTGCTTTGTGGGATGAAAGGATAAGTAAAAAAGTATCCATTTCCACCTCTCCTTTCCAATTGGTGTATGGGACAAATGATTTTGTTCCCATCCATCTAGGTATACTAGTTATGAAATCATTGCAGGATGATGAAGAAGAACCAAATAATGTAAGGAGAAGAATTCATCAATTCATAGAATTTAAACAAAAGAGGGAATATGTATTTTTAAATCACAAGAACATTAAGAAAGGATGAAGAATATATTTGACAAGGGAGCTAAAGAAAGGAATTTTACTATTGGAGATATAGTTTTAAAATGGGATGTAAGAAGAGAGGCTAAAGGAAAGCATTTCAAATTCAATAACCTTTGGATGAGACCTTTTCATATTACTGCAGTATAGGAAAAACACACTTATGAGCTAGCATATCTTGATGGTGATGTATTGGGAGCTCCTGTCAATGGGATATTTCTCAAGCACTTTCTACAATGTTGAGCTCTAAGTTTATCCTACTTGTACAATATTAGTTTAGTTTTCT
The DNA here is from genome assembly GCA_010110895.2 of Picea sitchensis. Lineage (NCBI taxonomy): Eukaryota > Viridiplantae > Streptophyta > Pinopsida > Pinales > Pinaceae > Picea > Picea sitchensis. The sequence goes on from SNQJ01S0021958.1 coordinate 198,125, forward strand.
TCCTTTCTTTTTTATTCCTTCTAATTCATTTGATATCCAATTTTTGTAATTTCAATGTTTGTTCAAATAAATTTTGGGTCATTATGTTAAGTTATTGAGCATGGAGGAAGATCTCTCCTTTCATAGAAGAAAATATGCATTATAGGTTTAATCTCATACTCCATATCCCAATGGACAAGGAAACTATTCTATAGTTCTTAGCACATCACAAGGATCTTCTGTCTCCATTGGAGCCAATGTTAGTATAGGGTCAAAAATTTTATGGGCACTGTGTAATTATGGACAGTTATAGTCTTGATCTATATCTTTATCAAGTCAAGAGACCACTTGGGACCTATTAAAGGAGTTAAAATTACCTTAGAAGTGATTAATTTGAGGGAAAGAGATTTTAAATGAAGAAGCATGGCTTAAATAAGAAAAACAGTTCTTACCATAATCTCAAAGGGGCTTAAAATGCATGTAAATTGTGTCACACACCAATAAGGGGCTTATACTAGCAAATAAGGGTTGTGACCAGGGGGATGAAATTCCATATTACAATGAGCACCACTGAAGGGAATGAAATAAATGGTCCAAAGTGTTGATTAATTGGGTTGGTTTTCATTGATGTCAACCCTTGAAGAAAGTTCAGTAGAGAATTCCGGTAGCACAAAGTTTTGGTTAATGGACCCAAGTTTGTTTGATGGATAATGGTATATTTTTTGATATATTTGCAGGTAAGACTATTCTATATGGATATTACATGTCATGTCACTTCCGGTGGTATGTGGAACGTCACATAACTCCTCATGGTTAGAGAGTTATGACCATGTGAAGTTGGAAAACCCTCATGAGTCATCTAGAAGCCCCAAAAGGTCAAAGTAGTCAAAGTGTTTGAAAAGAAGAAATTATTTAAATAATAAAGTGAAGTGATGAGTGTACTATAAGTCAAAGAGGATG
>SNQJ01S0021959.1:21210-35857 GCA_010110895.2 Picea sitchensis
ATGCTAATTGATGAGTTTTTGTGCAAGAGGGAAGTTTTGGGAAAAAGAGCCCCACGCTCATTCACCCCCCCTCTAAGTGTGGTAGGTGTGTCCAACATTGTCAACGCACTCCTTGCGGACAAATTCAATTGCACTCCTTGCAGGAATTCTCTGACTCAGAATAGAGAAACAATTGAAACTAATTCCTTCTTCCTCTTAGATTTCAATTCAACCATGAAATCACATACACAGCATATGAAAGCAAATGTATAACATGGAGCAAACATTCATGAGCATTCCAACAATACACAGAGAACCAACACACACCATGAATTTGAATCAAGATTTATTATATTAATTCAAATGCTTGTACATGGGTGTTCTTCATACACATCTCTTTGTATGCTCTCTTCTGCTTCTCTATATCAGGCTAATGTTACAATGTACAAAGGAGGGTGTCTAAATCCATTTTCCCTCTCGAACTCTAGCTATCAAATCTAGAATTAAATTTCTATCTAACTTTTCATTAACTATCTTAAATGTCTCATCTACCTGAGGATGAGAGCTATCCGCTCAAGGTCCATTTACAATATATAAGTGAGCCTTCATAAATGGATTCATTAAGGACTTGTGCAACAATCCCAAAGTGTTTTTCAAAATTTGTGTTGGCTTGTCCAGTTGTCTTCCTCTCCGCCCTGGCTCGCTTGATGTGCTGGTGATGCTCTTGCATCATACTCCTCGGCTTGAAAACTTTCCTAAGCTCCTGTCCATGAGCTCCTACATGGTATGTCCATGCTTTTGTATCACTTCTTCACTCTCCCATCTGACATCTTCCTCTGGGTGATCCTTCCATTTGACCAGATATTCATAGTACTCTTTTCTGCTAGTCTTCTTTCCTACTCTCTTGTCCAGTATGCATTCCATCTATGGCTTTTATGCAATCGGCATCTGCTTCATCCACTGGATGATTGGTTGTTCATTTGCAATCTCTGCTTCTCCAGCCCTGTACGGGTATAAATCTGCGATATTGAATATCAGATATATTCCGATGTCATCCGACAACTTAATCTTATAAGCGTTCTCTCCGAATTTCCTCAGGACTCTGCATGGCCCAATTTTCTTCATTTTCAGCTTGTTGTATGTTCCCCTTGGGAAACTTTCCTTCCTTAAGTGTGCCAGAACTAGATCACCAACTTCAAACTGAAGTTGTCTCCGATGCTGATCTGCTTTGTGTTTGTACTCCTGACTTGATTTCAGTAATCGCTCCTTCACCTGGCTGTGAAGTTCTTTCATCACTTCAGCGAATTCTTCTGCACTAGCACTGCTAGTAGCACTCTGTCCAGAATCCCTCAGTTCAGAAACTCCCCTCAGCTGCATTCCATATACAACCTGAAATGGACTTTTTCCTGTACTTCGATTCACTGAATCGTTGTATGCAAACTCTGCCTATGCCAATATGCTATCCCAACTGCTATGGTGCTCTATCACCAAGATTCTTAGCAAGTCTCCTAGGCTTCTGTTTACCAATTTTGTCTTCCCATTCATCTGAGGATGATAAGAAGAACTAAATGCTAAGTTAGTTCCCAATTTCTTCCACAAGGTCCTCCAAAAATGCCCTATGAATTTAGTGTCCCTGTCCGAAACTATGCTTTTCGGCAATCCATGAAGTCGAATGACCTCCATGAAAAATAGATTTGAGATGTGAGTCGCATCGCTGGTCTTCTGGCATGGGATAAAATGTGCCATCTTAGAAAACCTGTCCACCACCACAAAGATGGAATCAACACCTCTTTGTGTCCTCGAAAACCCTAATACAAAATCCATACTAATCGCCTCCCATGGCCTCTCTGGTATGGGAAATGGCTGATAAAAACCTGCATTCTACTTCCTTCCCTTCGAATGCTGGAAAACCCTGCATCTGTCAATGAACCTTTTGACATCTGCTCACATTCCCGGCCAAAAATATGATTCATTCAGCTTCGCGAATGTTTTGTCATGGCCAAAATGTCCTGCTAATCCACCACTGTGCTTCTCTTTCAATAGGTTCTCCATCATGGAGCATTTTGGAATACACAGTTGATTGCCTCTGAACAATAAACCTTCCTGGATCATATAATCTTTCCAAGGACTCCTATCTCTGAGAACTGGATTCTCAGTTGCTTCATACGCCTCTGCAAAATCTACATCACTTGCATACATGTCCCTGATATTTTCAAAACCCAATGTTTTGACTCGGAATTACTGCAGCAACAAACACTTCCTTCTCAAAGCATCAACCACTTTGTTAGCAGTACCCGAAATGTGCTTAATGACGAATGTGAAATTGTGCATATACTCTACCCATTTAGCATGTTTCTGATTCAACTTTTCCTATTGAGTCACAAACTGTAATGCATGATTATCACTGTACAATACAAATTCTTTCGGGATCAAGTAATGCCTCCACTTCTTCAGTGCCTATATGATAGCATAAAATTATTTATCATACGTGGAGTATTTCAGTTTCGCCTCATCCATCTTCTCGCTGAAATATGAAACTGGTATGTCTTCCTAACTCAAGACCGCTCCTATGGAAAACCCGCTTGCATCACATTTCACCTGAAATGTCTTCATGAAATATGGCAACACCAACACTGGTTGCTCCGTTATCTTCCGCTTCAACAAATTGAAGCTCTTCTCAGCTTCTGTTGTCCAGTGAAAAGACTTATGTCACTTCTTTACTGTATCCATCATTTCTGCACTAATTCCACTGAAATTCCTGATGAATTTTTGGTAGAAACTATCCAAACCATGAAAACTTCTCACCTCGAAAATATTTCTCGGTGATGGCCAATTCTTAATCACCTCCACCTTATTCAGATCCATCTTCAATTCATTCGCTGAAATAACAAAACCCAAGTAAATGAGCTCTGTCTTCATAAATGAGGACTTCTTCATGTTGATCAACAACTTCTCTTGCTGTAGCTTCCTCATCACAATGGCCAAATGTTTCAGATGTTTAGCTTCTAATTTACTGTAAATCAGTATGTCATCCAAATATATGATGACAAATTTCCCGATGAATTCCCTGAGGACTTCATTCATCAACCTCATAAAAGTACTCGGCGCATTCGTCAGGCCGAACGACATGACTAGCCATTCATACGGTCCTTCGTTTGTCTTGAATGTTGTTTTCCATTCATCGCCTTCTCTCATGCGAATCTGGTGATATCCGCTTTTCAAGTCTATCTTTGAAAAGTACCTTGCCCCACTCAGGAAATCCATCAGATCATCCATTCTCGACAATGGAAATCTGTATCTAATGGTTATCTTATTTATCGCTCCGGAATCAGTACACATTCTCTAGCCTCCATCCTTCTTCGGACTGAGTACTGTCGGAACAACACATGGGCTCAAACTTTCTCTGACTAATCCTTTATCTAACAGTTCATGTACCTACCCTTTTACCTCTTCGTTATCCTGCAGCATCAATCTATACACGGCTTTATTCGGCAAACTAGCTCCTGGAATGAGGTCAATATGGTGACTCACACTCCTCATCGGTGGCAACGAACGAGGTAATTCGTCCACTATGATGTCAGCGAACTCTTCCAGCAGTTCCTGAATCTCATCTGGCAAATCATCCACTCTTGTGCTAGTCAGAACAATTCTCGGCTTTCTGACCACAAGGAATTGTGGATCTTCCTTCTTATCTACCTCTGTAAGAAGTTCCTTCCCACTCATGAGAAGTATTGTGTTGCTAACTTCTGACTTCACTTCCTTATCCTTTATCGGAAGCAACTTGTGCGTCCTCCCATCCTTCTCTAAAGTATATGTGTTCATTCTCCCATCGTGAACCACATTTATGTCATATTACCATGGTCTACCCAGCAATAAATGACATACATCCTTGGGAATAACATCACAGAGTACCTTATCATTATATCCACCTATCTTGAATTCAACTAAACACTGTTTGGTGACACTTACCTGATGTCCCTTCTGTAACCATGAAACTTGGTATCGACTCGGGTGATCAGTTGTCTCCATCTCCAACTTTTCTACCATCTCTGTGGATACGAGATTATCCATGCTACCACTGTCTACGATGACCTTGCATACCCAGTCCTTGGTCTTGCAAGTTATTCTGAACAATTTGGTCCTTTGAGCTGAGTCCTCCACCTCCTTCTCGGGTGTTAATAGAACTTTACGCATCATCAGCGACCTTCCGCCTTCTGTCTTCGGCCTCAACATCCCTCTTTTGTGCTTCGGTGATGTGAGCTTCTCCACTATCCTTCTTTTTCTCTATACACTCGAATAACCTGTGACCATTCGTCCCACATGTGAAACATGTGATTACTCCTCCTCAACCTCTTCCTCTACCTCTGGTACGAGAAAAAGTCTTTGCGTCAGCATAATCTCCCTTCTGCTCATTATGTTGTCCTTTCTGCTCAATGTATGGCCCTCTCTCTGAGTTCCCACCTCTTTCTACTTTACCCTGAGGTTTCTTCCATTCCTCCTTGGGCTTCTGAGTCCTTTCCTGGGCAACTACTTTGCCTCTGAGCTGACTTCTGCCTCGCCCTTGCTTTCGGCTCAGCTTCTCCTCTTCTTTCAGAGCCATCTCATAAGAATCCTCCATCATCTTGATGGTAATCATGATTAACTCATCCTGAATGTTGTATCTTAGACCATTCAGATATCTAGCAACCTTCTCATCATCGCTCTCTCGATGACCTTCTCTGATGTTCAGTCGATATAATTCTTTAGTGTATTCTTTCACTATCATCAACTTCTGTCTCATGTTCTGCATTCTCCTGAACAGAGTAATTTGATAGTCTCTAGGAATGAACTTTGCCTTCATCTTCACGATCATTCGATCCCAACTCTTGATATTTTGCTTTCCTTTGCAGTGTCTATCTGCTTGAAGCTCGTCCCACCATAAGGCTGCATGTCCCTTCAAGCACGTGACAACATGTCTGACCTTCTTTTCCACTTCGATCTCTTCATAGTCGAAGTAGGTATCAAGATCTCTAATCTAGTCTAGCAGCTCTTCTGCATCCAAGTTCCCCTCATAGACTGGGATGTCCATCCTCTCTTTCACACCCATCCTGGAGATAGATTTAATTAGACGCTCAGTTGATGCATCTTCGGCTGCAACTTCCTCCTCACGTTCAACCTCTATTTCGTTGTCGGAATCACTAAGATCCCCTGCACTAGCTGTGCGTCTCTGAGTTTTCTCCATCTCCTCGAGTCTTTCTTGGAGATCTCTCATCTGTCTCTCCATTTCCGGATTTCCTACCCGCCTGCCTCTTCTTCTCACCTCTCTATCCTCTGGATCGGGTGATTGTCTCTCTCTTCTGGGCAGCATGGTGAATTCTCTTCTTCTCTGCTACAGAAAGCAAAGAACTTCCTCGCTCTGATACCAAACCTGATGTTGTGTATCAGAGTACCCTTTACCTCTTTCTTCTCTTGCTTGAAATATACAGACAAGCAATAGGCTCTGATACCAAACATGACGCAACCGCACTCCTCAGAGCACGACCACTCTCCTCAGGACATTCTTTCGTTCACGGCCCGAAGAAATCAACGGTTCTTCTATTTCCCTATCAGGAAATATGCACCCACAAGTTTTCTTCAGCTCGATCCCCCCCTTCTTTTATTTCGTAGGATTAGAACTAACGACTTCGCAAGTTCTTGGTTGATCGTTGGGTTCTTGAATCCCCGAGACCCGAGATGTCAGTCAATGCTGACTTTCTCTTTCATCTATCGGGACTTCGCTCTATCGCGGCTTCGCTACTCGTGACATCAAACACTCGGTTCTCCAACTCCCAATATCCGATGCGTCGAAATTCCGATACAATCCTATCGCACTTTTGCTACTCGCTACCTCACATCCTCGTGACTTGGAGTACCCAATACTTGGGCACTCACCCTGCGAAATTACGAGTTCGCTAGATCTCCCAATCTCTGCCACCTGTTTTCCAGTTACTCCTGCAGTCCCACACGCTACCCTTTGGTCATCTAGATATCACGTCTCGCAAGATCGCAATTCTTGTTACGAACCTTTGGAACTTCACCTTGCGAGTCCCCGATACATGATACGCGCATAGGTCCAATGATCCTTGTGACTCGGATCGACGACTCTGCCCCTCCTGAGCTCCGAACCTTCAGACGTTCGCGTCGTAATCTCCTTGCACCTCCACAAGATATATGGTCCTCGAAACTTCGTGAAATCTCCTCAAAGAATCTCGACCATCCGCTCTCTCCTTTGATGATTCTACGAACGGAACCAAGTATTTCTCCCTACGAAGATTGGTTCACTTGCACGCGAGATTTCAACGCTTGCTTGAATGCTTAGGTGCACAACCCCTCTGTGCAGTCCCTCGATGAATTCGAAGGCCTACTCCTCCTGAGATTTTCCACAACTCTGAGTCTCTTAAAAAAAAGAGAACTCTTTGCACGCACTCCTTGCGACAAATCTTCAACAACGTCTAAGTGTTGAAGCTTCGACTCTGCGCACACCTGCAACAACAGTCTTAATTCCCTTTGCTCAGAATCGCAACTCTGAGTCTTCACTCAGCCTGCGCACTCTTTGCACGGCTCTTCTACTCAACTGTACTTCTGGGAACTTAGAACAAAAATTATCTCTATCTGAAGCCCTTTGTCAACGCACTCCTTGCGGACAAATTCAATTGCACTCCTTGCAGGAATTCTCTGGCTCAGAATAGAGAAAAAATTGAGACTAATTACTTCTTCCTCTTAGATTTCAATTCAACCATGAAATCACATACACAGCATATAAAAGCAAATGTATAACAGGAAGCAAACAGTCATGAGCATTCCAACAATACACAGAGAACCAACACGCACCATGAATTTGAATCAAGCTTTATTCTATTAATTCAAATGCCTCTACATGGGTGTTCTTCATACAAAGCTCTCTGTATGCTCTCTTCTGCTTCTCTTTCTCAGGCTAATGTTACAATGTACAAAGGAGGGTGTCTATATCCGTTTTCCCTCTCGAACTCTAGCTATCCTCTCAAGGTCCATTTACAATATATAAAGTGCACCTTCATAAATGGCTTCATTAAGGACTTGAGCAACAATCCCAAAGTGTTTTTCAAAATTTGTGCTGGTTTGTCCAACTGTCTTCCGCTCCGCGCTGGCTCGCTTGATGTGTTTGCGATGCTCCCGCATCAGGTAGACATCAATGTCTCCTCCATTTCTTCCTTCTTGACAATTTTTTCTAGCTTTATTTCTTCTGTTGTTGCATCTGCAACACATTCTTTGGCCTCAACTTGGCTTCTTGGTAGGAATACTTCAATTCCCCCAATGATCAGAATGCTCCCCTGATCATCTTCCATCAACACTCCTTGTTGATATGAACTCTCAACAGAGTTTATGAGACTCTCAGACAATCTTATCTCTTTTCCCCTGCCCACTTGGCAATTTGGGAATTTTCTACTGCCCACTTGGCAGTCTATGAGATCCAATGACACCATCTGATTGCCCATATGGAAATTTGAATTTTCAGCACTGCCCCCCTAGCTGTATACGCGACCTTCCACTGATATCTTTCCAAGGTCCACCTGGCAATTTGAAAATCTGTTTCTGCCCTCCTGACATTTTATGAGACCTAAAACTGATCTCCCTTCCTCATCACTGAGGATTTCTCCAACTTCTGGCTCATAGGTGAAAACCAACTCTATGTCAATGAGGGTTTTAGCATACCTCAACCACTTCCTCAACTCTTTTTGTTGTTTCCTTGCCAACAACTTTTGAATAGGCCATTTAGATTTCCTTTTCAGAGGTCATTCATACCTCCAGCGTAATTTAGCCTCTTGTTGCATCTTCCATCTCAGCTATTCCATTCTCTCTCTTTTCTCAACGAGCTCCTTATCAATTTCTTCTTTGATTTTCTACTGGCGATCCTTGCCTCTACCACAACTTCGGCCTTCAGTAGCTATCCTTCCCTCAAGAATGCGACTGGATTTTCTGGCCCAACCCACTTGGTTGTCTACCACTTTTTTCACACCTTGCAAAAATATTTGCAGAGCATGAACACCCTATATTCCGTCACCTGCTATATACAGATGAACTTCTTCTTCTGATACCACTTGATTTTACCATAATTTCTCCTTCAATCCTTTTCACCTGAAATATATAGATGAATTTTTTCTCTGATACAACCTAATGCATCCCCCCACTCCCTTCAGGGTTTTGTGACCTCATAGTCACTGGATCGTTCTCCCTCCTTGAGATGGAATAACTCTCTGGTCCTTGTTGGAACCTCTATTAAATGAACCCACAGGTCCTTTAATGGAAATCTGCCTACGTGACTGAGCAACCAACGCGATTCTTTACTCCATGATAACATGAGATGTGACCGCTTTCCTATGAAAAATGTCTGTCATAATTCATGACTTGGCGAATCCTCCTATTGAGTCCCTTGACTTCTTCAAGTCACAAAACCCGAAATAGGGCTTAACGAGCTCTAGATCCTCCCTTGGATTCTCTTCATGTTCCCCTGTCATGTGACCTAGGACCAATCCTTTGAGCATGTTGTGTATCACGATATCGGGACTCTTGACGTTGAGTTTCCTGACTCCTTCAATCCCTGACACCTGATAATGGATAACGGGTCTTCAACTCCTCCTTTTATGCATCCATATGACCCCTATTGTGACTTGGGGCCAAACCTCAAAAGCTTTTTGAGACTTCGCAACTCGCGAGGATGAAAGACTTCTTTCCTCAGATCTTACGATCCCCAAAACTTTGAAATTCTCCCATGCCAGATCAACGTCTCCTGGTGCTCCAAGATCCGATGGTCCATGTTCCTCCTTCGCGAAGTCGAAACTTTGTGACTCGAGACTTTTGAATGGTTCTCTCCTTCGAACCTTCGACTCTCAAAATGCCAAAATGTTGATGCCTTATATCAACAACCCATAACCTTGGTCGATCCAACGATCTGGATTCTGTCGCGATTTCGCCTATCGCGAATTCTGAAGACTTTGTCCGTTGACCCCTTCGTGTCGTGAGTCATCGAAATACTGACTTCTTGCCACGCAACCCTTTTTATGGATGGTCCTGATTATTTCATGAATTCTCCTTTCACAAACTTTCTCTTGTCTTCATCTCTAATCACCCGGTACTCAGTTATCCAAAATATGTGGATCTCTGCCACGTGTCCTTCCAGATCCAACGAATGTTGGTCCACGCACTAGATCCGATGGTTTAGATCTATTTTCTATTGTGCGTTCTCCTTTGTGTCTGGATGTGAATTTCAATGGTCCAAATATTCTCATCTGCAGCTTATCTGATGGTTGTCGACACTCCTCCTCATGATCTTTTGATTTCATCCCAGACATAGAATATTTTCTAAGTGTTTTGAAGGCCTCGAACTTTGATTATTCTCCTATGATCCTTGAAACTTTGGGCCTCATCTGTGTTCTGGAAATGTTATCTCCCCTAATATTTTCAACTGCTCAGTCTCTAAGGGACCCATCCCTTCGGCGTCCTCCTTCGAAGATTTATGGTGCTCCTCATGGAACACTTTTGTGCTCAACCTCCTGAGCTTCTCGAACTTGAATAGTTCACTTCTACGCACACTCCTTGAGCTTGAAGAACCTTCATATGGTTTTCTATCCACACTTCACCCGAGTTTTGGTCTATTGCATTCCTTGTATAGGTATTTCTCCTCCTTGAGCTTCAACTGCTTAGACTTCAAAGGTCTTTGTCTCTTCTACCCCTCGAAGAGATGCAAGTTCTCTCCTAGCAACTTCTTTCTCAAGCACGCCTTGCTGAGCCAACAGATTATTCAATAACTTTGTAAGTGTCTTCTCCCAGACACTTCTCTTCTCACAGAACGATATAAACAAAGTTCTCCTTGGTGCACTCCTTTCACTTGCTCAATTCCCTATAGAAGAGCTCTACAGAACCTCCAGAAGTTCTTTCTCTATGTGATTTCTCTACATAGTCTTACCTCCAAGGTATTCAACAACCTTGAGGCTTCTCCCCTTGAATTTATGATTACTCTCATGCACCCTCCTAGCACGTCTTTTCCTGAATTCCATAGAACTCAGATGTTTACTCTTTCCACTAGCTTACTGAGTCCTCAATACTCTATCATGCAACCCCTTGCATGAAACCACAAAGAACCCAGATTGAAATCAACAAACTCATAGACAGATAAATTCTATCTATCCCTGGATATGGAACTTAACATAAATCTACAACATACAAATGAACAAACACATAACATTCATAAAAGGCACATAAACACACAAAATAATATGTAGTAAAAACTCCTCTTTTTCTCGTTAACATAAACATATGCTTACAATGTGTACAAATATCGGACTGCAACAGAGACTTGGGTTTCTTCTTTTCTCTCCTATCCTTTGTTCTACTACCACTACTACTCAACAGAAAACAAAGGATCCTTTTACAAAAGGGGGCTCCTCAAGCTCTTCCCTCCATCTCACCTACTCTCATTGATTACAATGAGTTACATTAAATGGTTGTCTAGTCCGAATTGGGTCTATATCTCAGCTTGTCAACCACTAAAGGAGGCTCTATCTACAGCCTACACAAAAGCATGTCTAGGATCTACCAGCCTTACAATCATTTAATTCATTTAATTTCAATTTGAAAATTGAAATCGATAGGTCTGGTGCCTCTCTTCTCCTTGAATGCGCTCTTTGATGTGTTGGATAGCTGGTGCATTGCTGGGGTGAAGTGATGCTCCTGCATCATAAGAGATCAATCGTCCTTGATTCCACCATTTTATCAATGGAGAAAAAAGGACACCACATCTATATTTGTGCAATGCTAATTTGATGTAACTCAAACAATGTACTATTGATGATATTCACATTCCAATAGGCCACATTTGCATGATATCAAATAAACTTTTAAATTTTTATTGTTTAATTTAATTTAATTAATTAATTAATATATATATATATATATATAACAAACCAAAAACCTTTCCCAAAAACTTTAATAAATGGAATAGCATACTAATTTGAAATAACCTTTGTGGAAAAGCGTGTCTCACCTCAAGGATTCTTTGATATCATATGTTGCAAGGCCAAACTTCAATCATGACAAATACCCTCCCATATCCAAGCTTGGAAAGTCACATACTATATTTGAGCACTTACTTGTTTGATAGGGTAATCTTCGATGCACATGCTTAGATGGCTCATTTGTTGACTCATCTTTTGGAGGCTTCACATCATGCTTGAGATGATTTGGGTGGTGATGGCTAAACATGGGACATTTTGAAGGAAGAAACCCTTGTATCATGAAGAACAAGGTTGTATTGGAGACACATGGCCTTTGGAGGCCCAATCCTACCATCTCCAACTCAATGTTTGGCCTAAAAGTGTCAAAACATTCCTCCCAAAGGGGTGATGTCACTCTTAGGGTTTTCATTTGTGAAAAAAGTAGAATTTTAAATGAATTGTTTAGTATTATTTGTGTAAAGCAGAATGATTAGGGTTGTTGACCCCTACTCTTGTCGATTACCCTAAAATTATGTGGACAAACTATCTTAGTGATATTTTGTATAAATATAGATCGCAAGATCTCATTTCAAAACATAACTCCCCCATCTTGGTTAGGTACTTGGACTAAAATTTTCACTACATTTATCTATTTCTCTCTTTTTCTCTTGTGTATGGATACTTTATTGGTTATTTGGTCGATGGAAGTGATTCTCTAGCCTTGTAAGGCTCTTCTTTTCTATTGTGGTGTTTTATCTTAGCATTCTTCCATCAATTGGTAAGGATTTTTTGCATTTTATCATCATTTTGTTTCAAGACAAGCTTATTTTGCTAAATCTAGGTGGGAATTATAAGGGAATACACCGCCACCTTATCCTCTATCATTTTATTCTTACATTTTGATGGTTTAATAAGGGTTTCTAAGAGAAGTATAAGTGCATATATCCTCTTAGCCTAAAACCTACCTAGAGATACTTTCCTTGGGGAGTTAGAGGATTTACACCCACCAGGACATAGTACCTGTAGCTATTTATTTCTTGACTCCATTAACTCAATCATTAAAGGCACTAGTCATCACTTGTTGCATTAGAGATATAAAATTGTTGCTTTGGGAAACATGAAATTTTGTGATTTTGAAGTTGTTCCTACTAGATTCAAATCTATGCTCTAAATGTTTTCTTGAGCCACTCGGGAATTTCATTTCTCCAATTATTTCTTTCTGGTGTTGAAAATTTAACCTGCATCTATTAGGGTTGCATAAAAAACTAACCATACTCTTCAATAACTCTTAATTTGACCATTGAAAATTTCCTAAAAGCTTCCCACATAATCTACTAAATACAACTCATCCTTTGGCAAGTTGTGAGAAAGTTTTAGTGGTTAAATATATTGATGTAATAAAAAATTTGTTACATCCATAAGGCTGATAAATATCACCGTAGTTATATTTTTATGACAACCTTTCTTTTTGCACTAAAGTCTTTTTCTATCATTGTTAATCTAAACTAGTTTTTACTAGCTCGTTTGGTGCTTATTCAGTTGGAATTTTACCAATTATATTGCAGCCCTTATTATCCTTTATGTGTTGATGTATATCATTGATTATTTTTTCAATTAGGGACATCAAGTTTCACTTTATTTTCCACCTAACATTACTATATGAAAGTGTGGCTTTTATTGTGTCTCGAGTAGGTACAAACACCTTTTCGAGGAATCCAAAGACATGTAAACCTTAAACCACCTGGAGACGAGTCATCAAATCCATATTTCCTCTTCCATCAGTAACCCTTAGGGGGTACTTATCTTCATTCCCTTCCATCCATATCAATCACCTGAGGTTCACGAAGATCGTCTCCCTAGAGTGACCTAGTAACCCTTGAAGTGTGAGACCTATATCGATGTGACATTGGGTATATTGTCCCTTAGTTGTTTCCATTTCGCTGGTTGGGTTAGGATTTTCCCAACCTACAACTTGTGCGATAAAACTCATTACTGATAGAACCTTTATGTTTTGGGTCATTTGTATTTTTGCAATGAGTCTCCTGCTTGGTGGCTTGTATATAATGGCACATGTGGGACCTTTAAATATGACTTCATACCCATTTTGTCTTAACTTCCCAACACTAATAAGATTATGTTTGATATCACGTACATAATATACATTTGAAATGTGCTTTTCATTTTTCTTGGTAAAAAAAGAGCATGTTCATTTTCCTTGAACATTTACTAGATAATCATCTCCTAATTTTACTTTAGTTCTCAATGAATCATCTAACTTGAGAAAATGTTCTTTTTACCTCTTATGTGATTGTTCCATCCACTATCCATCAGTTAGAGATCATTAAATTGTTTCATTTTTAAGTTTATTTACATGAAAGGAACATGGATTAAGAAGTATATTCATTAGTTTTTGTCACATTGGATCTATCTATGTTCAGATCTTCTTTCTTTCTCCTTCATTGACTTTCATACTGACCAAACTTCTTGTAGTAATAGCATTGGATTTTTGGCTTGTCATACTCGTTCACCTGATTGTAATATCTTCCTCTTCTTCTTTTGTTATGAGGAAATTTGCGTGCACTATGTCTATTATGATGTTGACATGTCTCCTACTTGGGAGACACCTCTTCCTCCTTTTCCTTTGTTTATATTTCTTCGACCTATTCCTCTAATAATAAAGGAATGACATTGAAATGCCCTTTCCAAAGAGTCAATGCTTCTATTGATTCTTCTATCATGTGTCAACAAAGAACTTGTGACTTGTTCTACAGAGTGTGATAGATCTTCAGACTCCTCTATAGAGCATACAACCATATCAATTTCTTTAAGGAAGGATCCTAAGTACCTTTTAAACAAACTTGTGATATCTAGTTAAGGACTCTCATAAGCCCCAATTTATATTGTGGGGTTTAAAGTTATTTTCAATATGATCAAAGAAAATAAAATATTTTTTATTATGTCAAAAAGAGATTTTGTAAAATTTATGAGATGAAAAATTTCAAACATTTTAGTTTCTTTCTTTAATGTGTTTTATTTGAAGGATACTCATCTTGCAATATACTTATTTTTTGGCGGTGTTTTAAAACCTCCTTAATGTATCTACATAGTTTTTTTTCAATAAGTTATTTAAGATACTCAAATTTTTATGGTGCATTGAGTTCTTGTATGATACTTCTTCATACATTGCACAATGTCCCATAAATTGTTCATTCTCCTTGTTTGCAAAGTAGGCTTAGAGTTTCTTCCATGTTGATGTTTTTTCATCTCCTTTTTTTCACTACTAGGATGAGAAGAGAGATTCAAGTCACAAACATCACGAATAAAAGTTATTTTTTGCATAAATATTTTCCAAATAGTATTCAAGAGGTCCCAAATTTTTCATCTCGAAGCATTTCTTCAACTCTTTATTTATGGATGCAATGTAGTTCTTGTTATCCCCGATATCTAGGGATAACCAGGAGATCATGTCTCGAGGCCCACATGGTCCTAGACATGGAGTACAAGAGCAGATTGACTTGAGCATGGCCCTTGAGGGCCCACCTTTTCTTCTTCTCAGCCAGACTTGTCCTGTCAGCAGTACCAGCCTCCATCACTACCGGTCTGGACTTGCATCAGAGAGGGCTCTTGCTCCATGAGGTAATTGGTCCAAGGTATCATGGTATGTGTCATATTTGATAATT
>SNQJ01S0021959.1:83223-115261 GCA_010110895.2 Picea sitchensis
AACTCTATAATCCCGAAAAACCTTCGAGTTTTCTGTCTTTGGACTCGTTAAAGCACACATCGACAGGCCCATATGGGACCGAACCCTTACTTCTTCCGGTTCGTTAAACAAAGGAAGAGGAACTTACCAAAGGTGAGTTATATTGAGCATGTGTTATCCTCCTCAAGCTCGTTAAATTAAAAAGAGGTACTCATATATCTGGATGGGGGAAAAATTGAAAGGAGCAAGCCAAGCAGTCCCTTGAGAACACCATCTAGCACTTCTTAGAGTCGCCCTTGAACACGACACTTTGTCATTTTCTCATATCATAATCCGCTGAACCTCTGCACTGAGCCAATCTTTGAGTTTCCTTTCACTCCTTTGAGTCACCCAACGCAAGTCACAGTATCCATTGCACAGTTTTGGTCCATGTCATGTTTTTTTGTTATGCCTCAGTGTTCAAGGGAAGTATCCGCCTCGAGAGTCAACCATCCCAAATATTTTGTCTCAAAACCCGTGTCAGTCCATGTCCTTTAGACCTACCAATTACATCTTCATACACGTTTCGTGTCGTTGATGGGGGATACATCAAGGCCCTCCCTCGACGGGTCTATTCCTGTCAACTTCAACACATTATCCGGGAATTAGACTTAGAAACTAATTAGTACTTTGGGACCTGCATGCCTCAATGGAAGGCCTCCTCACGTTCGACAGTGGGTTTACATCATCGACCTCTGATCGAATGATTCCATGAATGTTCGACTTCATCTCATCTATTCATGTTCGGTGGAATGTACTGAGATACCTTGGGAATCATTGACATTAATGGTGATCTCCCTCGCACTTGTTAACGGGTTACCTCATTGACCGGTAATCAAGTGGTTTCTGCCATGTTCGACACCAAGACATCTATTCACATGGTTAGAATCGTATCACGCAGGGATTGGTTAGAAGACCCTGGGTTGAGTAATTCGCTTTGATATATGTTTCGCCCAGGTTGCGAAGGAGTTTTGGACTAAGAACACGTACATTGTTACATAGATCCACTTTGTATTGGTCGTGGCTATGTCTTGTCATATCGTAGATCCAGTATGTATTCTTCGTGGCTACGATCAGTCTGAGTCATCAAAGTATAGATCCACATTGTATCTTCAGTGGCTATACCCTTTTACCAATACGATTATGGATCCGCAGTGTATTTTGTGGCAGCCATACCTTGAAAATCTTGATCATCTAGGCATAGGTGTGCCTGCCTTGGGTTTTGGAACATGTCATGATATTTGTTGGATGTTTGTGTGCAGCTTCCGTCAGGTTCTCTGAGTCTATACCCTTGCTTGAATGTCTACAAAGAATTTCAGTCATCAGTTCACATCTTCTGACTTCATACTTTTGGGGGCATTCTGTTACACGTCAAAATTGCTCAAATGGATAAGTGTCACATTGTCCCTATCAATCGTCGTAAGTGTCGCATCTTCCCTACAACTTTTGCAAGTGTCGCAAGTTGATCACTAGTGTCGCAAACGGTGTTTAGACATGATACCATGATAACGACACTAAGGAGGCACTTATGACACCTCACATGACTGATTTGAAGGAGGAGAACTGGTCTACTGGAATCAAATAGCTCTTGACACCTGATAGAGACCCTGAAACACTAGTTTGGAGGGGGAACGCTCCCCTACTATAGCTGCAGAAGCGTTGGCGCTCCTCTGCCATGCTTCAAGGAGCGTTATAATGCCCCTTAGGCCCTTCTGGAGGAGCGCTTCTCATCTTGAGAGCGCTGGCACTTTCCCAAGTCTCACCAGGAGTGCTGCAACGCTATGATGCCCCTTTTGGGGGAGTGCTCCCTATTCTAGGTCAATTGTTTGTCCGTTGAGTAGAATAAGGGGAGGAACATTCGAGATTAGGAGGCAGTTGTGCTCGAATTCATTTTTTCATCAACAGATCCCTGATCTATGGAGAAGTTTCCCAACTGGTTCTAAACATAACCCAAGAGGTTAAGCTCCTCTTAACCTATATAAACAGGGTCTATGATGGTGGAAAGAGAAGAAAGAATTGAACATACGAAACTTATGATCTTGGAGGAAACTGACAGTCAGCCGAAGGAGAGTGATCAGTGAAGTTGTTGTTATCCAGGTTGTGGATCTTTCAGGCAAGGGTTAGACGAAGAGGACTTGACGAAGCCGTCACATTCGCATCTACGATTGTAAGTACTGCTGTCGTTATTCTCATTAATATGACACGCTTGGCCTGTTTCTTTCTAGTTTGTGTCTGATGTTACATAAACTTATCATTTAGTGATAGATCTGTTTTCAAGCTAATGTCAATAGAGTAGGAAGTGGTTGTATCTTGTTTTATCCACAGACCTCAGCGAGGAGCAAAGGATTGGAGCGCAACTCGAAGCATGCAGGGACAAACGTCGATTGAAAGGTACTTCTGATATTCTCCCTTCTCATGCATTAGTTTAGATAGATTTGAAAGAAAGTCAGTGTCCACGTTAAGCATTTTTCTATCTAGGGTTAAGGTCAAGCCTTAGAGGTGATCTACCTGTCCGCAGGGAGATTTTCCCACAACAATGGGGGACTGGACTTCACTTGTTAGGGAAAGGGAGGGCCAAACGTCAAGGGAAAGGGATAAACTAGAGATCTTAAGCCAAAAATGAATATTATATTAATATTTCCTAAAGCATAAAGTGTGGATAATTATTTTATCTCAAGTTCTAAAGTTGGGAACAAGTGGACCAAAGTAACTTCCGATATGACAAGTGTCAAGTTGGGGACATGCATTCATATCATGGAGACTTAGCTCATTTGGTCACTTTTTGGAGGATCATTCTCACCATCAGCGGACGATACCAACAACTTGACCATCATTCTGACTATCATACTTCACAATTCATTTTCACGATAATTCCTTTCGTCACTTAGTTATCCAGTCAATGACTCCATGAACATTTTCACTCATGCAGTGCATTATCCTTGAGACATTCATTTCATTGTATCCAAGCCTGTTTCCTTAACCATTCTAGTTGGTGTACCTGGTTATCTTGGGAGCGGGATTGAAGAAGCAAGTTATCAGGCCCATGGAAAATTATAGCGGTGGGTTGTCAATCCCGTGAGAAATTCTCCGAGAGCGAGAGAATTGTTGAGGATTGATTCCCAAAGGTGATAAACTATAGCTACAGTGCTCAGAGACTTCTTGTTTGGCCTGTTGCTGAAGCCCTGGAAGGGAAGTGGGGCAACCAAGGGACTGTTGAGAAGAGAAGGGGCACACTTCCTTGGGTGGGACAGGCATGTGGGGAGTGAGAGACTATAAGATGTTAGTTGAGTGAGCACCCGAGATAGAGTCTTTCCTATTGTCTATGAACCCTAGCCTGGTTAGGAACCCCTTTACTTGGGTGAAGTTCAGTCCCAACTCGGGGGTGACTCACTGTTGAGAGTGATGAACAGTGTAGTCTAAGGTTGGGAGGTTCGTGGACGGTCTCTACGCAGTTGGTGACTAGCTTTCCAAGATAAATACCAATCATATGATAAAATTATATGCTGCATTGTTATTTACGTGTTTATGTTATGATTTATCATATATGTGATTACAATTGCTTATATGGTTATGGGTATTTCCATGTATATGCTACATATCTGTGTTTATTGTTATTTCAATATGAAATTGTATGTTACAAAATGTAATTGTTTGTTTATGTTTATATGTAAAGATTACACAAGAGTGTTGTATGTATATGTTTAAGTTGCATGCAGTTTGAAGAGAAAATTTATGTGGCATATATCAGTTGAATACTGGGTATGTTACCATATTTTATTTAGTAAGAGAACAAAAGAATTCCCTAGAGTAGCATGGCCGGTCTGTTTAAGGATGGGGATGTTACCAACTCGTATCAGAGCATGAGAGATTTCTCTAGAGTGGAATTCCCCGACCTCTGGGTGGTCGAGGGACATTACAAATTGGTATCAGAGCTTCAGTTTCAACTCTAAGCCTAGATGGGTCAGAAGGGTTCAAGTGAAGTGAATTTTCACAGAAGATTAATTTCAAAGTGACCAAATTTCATAATATTGGTGTGCAGGTGTGCGTGGTAAATTTTTGGCACCGCAAGGAAAATTTTGGCGTGCAAGTGTGCGTGGTAAATTGTGGCACCGCATGAAAGAATATTGTTTGTGGATGCACGCGTTGAATTTATCCTTGCATAGTGAGCACACACATAGTAATGTACACATGGGGTGAACAAGGATTGCATAACACAAAGGAGTTTTGTTGGTACCTACATAGTATGAGAATAAGTTGTCTCACGAATGTGTATTCAATAGTGTGCATAGATTATTTTTCACAATGGAACATATTGAAATTTGACATGGTGCAATTCATAGGGAAAAATGCATGTGGAGTATCGATGTGCAATACCAAAACTATGCACAGTGGATATTGGTGCACAATGCAAAAGTAGTGCATGCAAGTTGTCGACGTGACATAGAAGAAATTCATAGTGGATATAGGTGCACGGAAACACGTTTTACCTTGTGATGTTACTATGCATGATAATATGGATGTACAGGATGAATTTTAGTGCGCACGAAGTCGTTTGGAAGGCGATGAGTCTGACTTTAATTTTCATAATATTAGAAGAAAAAGAAACACACAACCGCATTGGAGCATTAATTAAAAATAATTCTGAGTTTTATATCCCTCTGATTCAGACAGATGGAAGTGAAATATAGGCTTACAAGAAAAGCATACTATAAAATAAAACAAGACTCATGACACCACCAAATAGAATTTTGTAATAAATAGTCCAAAATCTGCTTCTATATTTATATAATCGTATTAATCCCAAAATTACAAAAAAAAATAATGATAGCAGTTATCCTATTGTAAAAGGGCCGTTTAAGGACAGACCTATCATCTCTGGTGCTCCTTACCTCTGCTACCAGCTGTTCCAAATTCATTAAAAACATACATAACTTTAGCTGAAGACTCACTTCATATTAGCGATCTCCTCCTTTAAAGAATCTAATAAGACTAGTTGATTCTCTCCAACACTTTCGATCGTTTCAGCTGTGGATTCCTCCTTCTGTCGCTTTCTCCTTTTCTTCTTAGTAGTTGGCCTGTTGATGAATAAATCCTTCATAGTGGGATTCAACCTGACTTCCAACTATGAGTCTACAACTGACTCTGTGTGGAATTTAGTCGCTAGAATGTGTGCAAGTACCCTTTCCTCCTTATTCACAAGAAAGTCTAGCATGTTGCCCGAATAACCAGTCTCGTTGAATTTAGCCTTGTCCATGTATATCAGTTTGTGGATACCGAAATTCTTATACAGAGAGAAGAAAGTCGAGCAATTTGGAGATTACTTCATTTATGGAGAAGAAGATACCTTCATACTTGAGGATTAGTAGTTATAGAATTCCAATTATGAAGCGCAGATGGACTACGTACAAGAGAGTTGGGTTTCCATGCTCAACTAATCCATTTCAAATGATTAAATTTTGAGTTCATTACATGGCAACATTTAGCTGACGTTACATGGTTGCAAAGTGCTGAAGGAGTGAAATGAGGTGATGTGATTATCCGTCGCCCACTCCACGAGTGTTGGATTTGACATATTGAAACATGAGATACCGTTTCTTGTCGAAAGTGGTTTGGGTAAACCACCTTCTTCCCCAGATGTATCTCTGAAGGCACCAGGTGTCTATGGTTTCAAGACTTGGGTATTATATAGAATTGTCATGGTGATAATGCCAGGAAATCAAAAGAGATAATTCTGATGTATATATTGAACCAAAATGGTTCATATTTTTCATGAATTGTTGAATTGTTAGCCTGATAAGTTTCGATGGCTACACGTTTTTCAGAATTAACAACAACTAGATCAGATCAAACCAGTGCAGAATCCATAGGAATGGAAGAAGCCCAGGGGAATTATAGTCAGCAACATGAGAGAAGAGAGGTGGATGTCCATTTGGGCATTGAAGGAATGAACTCCAATGGAAATGGAGAAGAAAGGAATGAAAACATTATTATGGCAGAGACCATTAAGAATTTGCAGAAGGATGTCCAAATCCATAAAGATGACAATGAAAGGCTTATGAGAGCCAAAGAAAAGTAGGATGACTTCAACACAAAGTTATTGGAGGTTTTGAACAGAATAGAAAATAAATTGAGTAAGGAGAGTGGCTTAAGCAAATATGGAAGTCACAAGCCTTTGGATGAGAAAAGAAAAGAAAAAAGTATTAGCAGACATAACCATCACTCCCCAAGGCATTCCAATAAGAGAACATGCAACAACTCGATTCCATCCCCTGTCAAAAGGTATAAGACGTCTAGGGTAGATGAACTATGAGGAGAAATGAACAAAATCAAACCTCCTACATTTGATGGAGAGCACAAAAAGGATGAAGATGCAGAGACATGGTTGTTGGGCATGAGAAAGTATTTTCAATTGCATAATTATTCTTCTCATGCAAAAGGTAGAATTGCTATATATCAACTCAAGGGAAAAACCTCCATGTGGTGGGATCAACTTGTGCAGTTGCAACACATTAAATAGAAGAGTGTTACTTGGAGGGAATTCAAGAAGTATTTTGAGAATAAATACTTGACTAAGAGATATTATGAGAAGAAAATGAAAGAGTTCTTTGAACTCAAGCTTGGAAGTATGACGATAGATGAATATGAGAGAAGGTTTCTAGAACTGTTGAAGTATGTCTCTTTCATCAAGGATGACACCGTCAAAATTAAAATTTATTTGAGTGGATTTCCATCACTCATCAGTGAAAAAATATAGTATGATGATCACAAGAAATTGGAAGAGAACATAGGGTGAGCTAAATTCCTATATGATCAAAATAAAGAAAGGCCATATTTCCAAAAGGCTTGGGAGGAAAATAATAAATTCAAGATGGATCGGAGGAAGAAGGGAGCTAAGCCACCATTCTTCATAAATAATCCACAAGGACAACAAACACCTAAAGAACCCAGAACGATTGACACAGAGAGTGAAAGGCCAAGGCAACCACCTATTCAATGTTGGGGTTGTAAAGGAGATCATAGGTTCATAGATTGTCCTCACGGAGGTGAAAAAGGTAGGGTTGTTCACAATGTAAAGAAAGTTGAAACAGTGGAGGAAATGGGCAGATATGTGCCAAGCATTTATGCATCCCTATACAACAAGGAAGTAGAGTATCAGTCCCACATGATTAAAGTGGAAGGTATGATAAACAACCAAACCATTTCTATTTTAATTGATTCAGGAGATAATCATAGTTATATAGACCCTAATATGGTGGAAAGTTTGCAATTGCCAAGAAGCAAGCATGGGAAATCCTGGTTGGTGTAGTTGACTACAGGAGCTAGAAGAAAATTTAATGAGATGGTTAAGTCATGCCTCATAGACATGAATTGACTGAACACCAAGTAATATTTAAACATCTTCCCTTTAGGTTCCTATGACTATCTAATTGGGATGGATTGGTTGGACCAACATCATACTCTCTTAGATTGTCACAACAAATCATTTACTTGCCTAGATGAGGAAGGGAAACTAAGGAAAGTATAGGAAATTCTCAGGGCAGTAACCATTACAGAAATTTCATCATTACAGCTGAAGAAATGTTACAGAAAAGGGTGTCAAATAATTTCATCTCATTTGGCGGAGACACCTAGAGATAAGGTGTCAAATTTGGAGGATTATGCAGTCCTGGAAGATTTTGAAGATGTGTTCAAGGAGGTACCAGGACTACCCCCAAGGAGAGACATTGATTTCTCTATAAATTTAATGCCTGCAATAGTGCCAGTATCAAAGACTCCTTATAGAATGAGTACACCAGAGTTGAAGGAGTTTCAAATGCATATTGAATAACTTCTAAAGAAGGGGTATATATGCCCAAGTGTGTAACCTTGGGGTGCCCTAGTCTTGTTTGTGAGAAAGAAAGATGGAACAATGAGATTGTGCATTGACTTTAGACAGTTGAATAAAGTAACTGTTAAGAACAAGTATCATCTGCCAAGGATTGATGATCTATTTGATCAATTGAAGGATGCAAAGATATTTTCAAAGATAGATCTTAGATCAGGATATCATCAGGTAAGGATTAAAGAAGAAGATATGAGCAAGACCGCCTTCAGGACAATGTATGGTCATTATGAGTTCACAGTGGTTCCATTTGGGTTGTCAAATGCACCAGTTGTTTTCATGTTCTTAATGAATGGTGTTTTCCGAGAATATTTGGACAAGTTTGTCATTGTCTTTTTGGATGACATTCTTATATATTCTAAGTCAGAGGAAGAGCATGAAAAGAATTTGAGGATGGTGTTTCAAGTATTAAGGGAGCATCAATTGTATGCCAAATTGAGCAAGTGCTCATTTTATCAGAAACAAATTCATTATTTGGGGCATATCATTTCAAAGGATGGGATAACAGTGGATCCTGAGAAGATAGAGGCCATTAGAGAATGGTTAGCATCGAAGAATGTCACAAAGGTGAGATAATTCAAGGGTTTTGTAGGCTACTACAAAATATTTATTGAAGGATTCTCAAAGATTGCACACCGAATCATTTCCTTGCATAGAAAGGGAGTGAAGTTTCAGTGGACACTGGATTGCGAGAGGAGTTTCCAACACTTGAAACAATTATTGACAAGTGCTCCAATATTAAGGATCACAGATCCAGATGAAGACTTCATTATATGCATTGATGTATGTAATGAAGGACTAGGTGGAATCCTTAGTCAAAATGAGTTTGTCATATGTTATGAATTAAGGAGGTTGAAGGATCATGACAAAATCTATGACACTCATGATTTTGAGTTAGCATCCATAGTGCATGCCTTGAGGAAATGAAGACACTACCTCATGGGGAAGAGGTTTGAGCTAAGAACAGACCACAATGGTCTGAAATATTTATTTGATCAACCAAATCTAAATGATAGGCAAAGCAGATGGTTAGAATTTCTAAGTGAATATGACTTTGATATAAATCATATCAAGGGGAAAGAGAATAAAGTGGTTGATGCACTCAGCAGGAGGGTGCATGAATTATGTGCTACAACCATTAGCATGTATGAAACTGATATTGAAAAATAAATTGTGGAGGCTACAAATGTAGATCTGGAATACAGAGAATTGGTAGCAATGCCACAATAGGGTAAGATGCATAAAAGGTGGATAATTATAATTTGGGAATAGATGGAATACTATTGTACAAGAACAAAAATTTTGTTCCAAATGTCCAGAACTTGAAACATACGATTTTGCATGAGATGCATAATGTTCCTTATGCAGGGCACCCTAGATATTAGAAAACCATGGAAACGATCAAGAGCCATTACTTTTGGCCAGGTATGAAGAGAGAGATCATTGAATACATCGCTATATGTATGGAATGCGAGAAATTTAAAGCTGAGAATAGGCACCCAACAGGGTTGCTGCAACCTTTACCCATTCCTGAATGGAAGTGGGAAGTGGTGAAAATGGATTTTATTACGAGATTACCAAGAAAATGCAAGTTGCATGATTTAATCATGGTGGTGGTGGAAAATCGTTCGAAATATTCCCATTTTATTCCACTGAAAACTACTCACAAGACCAAATATGTTGTTGATATTTTAATGAAGGAAGTGACACAATTGCACAAAATTCCTAAAACAATTGTGTACCGACAGAGACCCAAAATTCACCTTGAATTTCTGGAAAGGATTATTCAAAGGATTCGAAACAAATCTGAACTTTAGTACAGCTTATCATCCTGATTTTGATGGATAGACAAAGAGGGTGAACAGAGTGATAGAAGATATATTGAGAATGTATGTGATGGACAAACCATCGAAATGCGAAGACTATCTACACTTGGTAGAATTTGCTTACAACAATGGGTATCAGGCAACATTGAAGATGAGCCCATTTAAAGCACTTTACGGTAGAAACTGAAATACTCCAGAGAGTTGGGATAATCTTTTTGATAGGACAGTAGTTGGGCCAGAGTTGGTTAAGGAGATGGAGGACCAAATGATAAAAATTAAGAAGAATTAACACGATGCCCAAGAAAGACAAAACATTTATGCCGATAAGAACAGAACCCACAAATAATTTAAAGTGGGTGATCATGTTTTCCTGAAAGTGAAATCTAACATGAGTTCTGTGAAGCTGGGAAGCTATGCCAAGTTGGTAGCCAAATTTTGTGGGCCATTTGAAATCCTAGAGAGGATTGGTCCAGTTGCTTATATGATTTCATTGGCTTCATCTATGTCTATTCATAATGTCTTCCATGTATCATTCCTAAAGAAATATATACCTAATGCTAATCATGTTATTGATTGGAATGTAATTCAGGTGGAGCAAGAAGGCACTTTTCAAGTGCATCCGGTGTGCATTTTGGACCAGAAAGTCAAGAAAATATGGAACTAATCCATAGGGATTGTAAAGGTCCAATGGACCTGGTACAGTCCTGAGGACGCTACTTGGGAGCATGAGGATGCGATCCGGACATAATACTGCCATCTTTTCGAAGATTTTTGAAAACTCTGTTGTATATGGGTGTATGATGCACTGAGGACAACACATAAATAATGGGAGGGGATTGTAATATCCCTCAGCTAAACCCAATTGTAAATGTAATGTAACTGTACTTAAGCTGGTGAGCTTTTTTGACATCATTTTGTAATGCACCTTCCATGGCATAGTGCATGCATGAACTACGCAGTAAAATGATGTAGCGTGCACATTCCTGGATACCGCACATAGTAACTAAAGTGCACACAGTATGGAGGTCAATGAACCTTGTGTATATGATATGAGATATGGATGGTGAGCCAGTTATTATAAGATGGAATGATTATTTTTTGGAATTAGGCCAGAGCGTGTAGATGTTAAATGCCAGTGCGCCTATTTTGTATATGTCTCATGATTAGTATAAAATACATCGCTCCACATAGACCAATCATGATAAAAGATATAGGGGACTGAAATTCACTAGTTAGGGAAAGGGAGGGCCAAAATTCAAGGGAAAGGGCTAATCTAGAGAGCTCAAGCCAAAAAGGAATATTATATTAATATTTCCTAAAGCATAAAGTGTGGATAATTATTTTATCCCAAGTTCTAAAGTTGGGGACAAGTGGACCAAAGTAACTTCTGATANTTTTGACATCATTTTGTAATGCACCTTCCATGGCATAGTGCATGCATGAACTACGCAGTAAAATGATGTAGCGTGCACATTCCTGGATACCGCACATAGTAACTAAAGTGCACACAGTATGGAGGTCAATGAACCTTGTGTATATGATATGAGATATGGATGGTGAGCCAGTTATTATAAGATGGAATGATTATTTTTTGGAATTAGGCCAGAGCGTGTAGATGTTAAATGCCAGTGCGCCTATTTTGTATATGTCTCATGATTAGTATAAAATACATCGCTCCACATAGACCAATCATGATAAAAGATATAGGGGACTGAAATTCACTAGTTAGGGAAAGGGAGGGCCAAAATTCAAGGGAAAGGGCTAATCTAGAGAGCTCAAGCCAAAAAGGAATATTATATTAATATTTCCTAAAGCATAAAGTGTGGATAATTATTTTATCCCAAGTTCTAAAGTTGGGGACAAGTGGACCAAAGTAACTTCTGATATGACAAGTGTCAAGTTGGGGACATGCATTCATATCGTGGAGACTTAGCTCATTTTGTCACCTTTTGGAGAATCATTCTCACCATCAACGAATGATACCATTAGCTTGACCATCATTCTGACTATCATAATTCACGATCAATTTTCATGATGATTCCTTCCATCACTCAGTTATCCAGTCAATGACTCCATGACCATTTTCACTAATGCAGTGTGTCATCCTTGAGACATCCATTTCACTGTATCTGAGCCTATTTACTTACCCATTCCAGTTGGTGTACCTGGTGAGCTTAGGAGCAGGATTGAAGAAGTCGGTTGTTAGGCCCATGGGAAATTGAAGAGGCGGGTTGTCAGGCCCATGAGAAATTATCCGAGCATGACAGAATTGATGAGGATTGATTCTCGAAGGTGATAAACTGCAAATACAGTGCTCACAGACTTCCTGTCCAGCCTGTTGTTGAAGCCCTAGAAGGGAAGTGGGACAACCAAGGGACTGTTGAGCAGAGAAGGGGCACACTTCCTTGGGTGGGACAGGTATGTGGGGAATGAGAGACTATAGGCTATTAGTTGACCAAGAGCCTGAGACATAGTTTTTCCTATTTTCTATGAACCCTATCCTAATTAGGAACTGCTTTACCCGGGTGGAGTTCAGTCCTAGCTCGACGGTGACTCACTGTTGAGAGTGATGAAAAGTGTAGTCTAAGACTTGTAGGTTCATGGATGGTCCATACGCAGTTGATGACAATATTTCCAAGATAAGTACCAATCGTATGATAACATTATATGTTGCATTATTGTTTACGTGCTTATATTACGATTTATCATATATGTGATTACAATTTCCTGTATGGTTATGGGTATTTCCCTATATATGTTGCATATCTGTGTTTATTGTTATTTCAGTATGAAATCATATGTTACAGAATTTAATTATTTGTTTATGTTTATATGTAAATCTTCTGCAAGAGTGTTGTATGTATATGTTTAAGTTCCATGTAGTTTGAAGAGAAAACTTATGTGGCATAGCTCAATTGAATACTGGGTATGTTACCGTATGTTCAACAGTAAGAGAACGAAAGAGTTCCCTAGAGTAGCATGGCCTGGCCTGTTTAAGGCTGGGGATGTTACCAACTGGTATCAGACCGAATGGAATTCCCTGGCCTATGGGTAGTCAGAGGACGTTACATTAAATTTATGACACTCCATACATCTGGCGATGTATTCAATAATCTTTCTCTTCATACCTGGCCAAAAGTAATGGCTCTTGACTGTTGCCATAGTTTTCTGATATCCAGGTTTCCCAGCATAAGGCTCATTATGCATTTCTTTCAAAATCATAAGTTTGAATTCCTGGACATTAGGTACATAAACTCTACTTTTGTATAGGAGTGTTCCATCAGCTCTCAACTTATAATTTTCCACTCTTTTTAGCATCTCACCTTGTTGTAGCTTTGCTACCAACTCCATGTACTGTAAATCTGCATTTGCAGCTTCCAAAATTCTTCCCTTAATATCAGTCTGGTACATGCTTAGCATGTAATTCATGCACTCTCATGATGAGTGCATCAACCACTTTGTTCTCTTTTACTTCGATATGATTGATATCAAAGTCGTACTCAGAAAGGAATTCCAACCATCTACTCTGCCTAGCATTTAAGGTTTGTGGATCAAACAAATACTTTATACTGTTATGGTCTGTCCTCAGTTCAAACCTCCTTCCCATGAGTTAATGCTTCCATTTCCTTAGAGCATGAACAATAGTCTCCAACTCCAAATCATGAGTTTCATAATTATTTTTTAAGCTCTTTCAATTTCCTGGACTCATAACATATTAGAAATTCGTTCTGGCTGAGGACTCCTCCCAGACCTTCTTTGCATGGATCTATACATACTACAAAATCTTCACTTGGATCGACAATCATCAGGATTGTAGCACTAGTTAACAACTGCTTCAATTGTTGAAATCTTCTCTCACACTCTTGTGTCCATTGAAACTTCTTCTCCTTCCTCTGTAAGGAAGTGATGGGGTGAGCTATCCTTGAGAACCCCACAATGAACCTTCTATAATAGCCAGCTAGACCCATAAAGGATCTAACTTCTGACACATTCTTTGGTGTTGACCATTCTCTGATGGACTCTATCTTCTCAGAATCCACGACTATCCCATCCTTTGATATGATATGCCCCAAGTAATGGATTTTCTTTTGATAAAATGAGCACTTGATCAACTTGGCATATAGCTGGTGCTCTCTTAGCACCTGCAACACCATCCTTGGATGTTGTTCATGCTCTTCCTCCAACTTAGAATAAACCAGGATGTCATCCAAAAATACTATGACAAACTTGTCTAGATATTCCCTGAATACACCATTCATTAGGCACATAAAAACAACGAGTGCATACGAAAACTCAAATGGCACCACTGTGAATTCATAATGACTGTACCTTGTTTGGAAGGATCCTTTATTATTACCTGGTGATATCCTTCTCTAAGATCTATTTTCAAAATTATCTAAGCATCCTTCAAAATCTCAAAGAGATCATCGATCCTCGACACTGGATACTTGTTCTTAATAGTCACTTTGTTCAATTGTTATAAATCGATGCACAATCTCAGTGTCCTAGCGTTATTCTTCACGAATAGGACCGGGGCTCCCCAAGGTGAAACACTTGGGCATATATACCCCTTCTTCATAAGCTCTTAAAGCTAGAATTGCAATTCTTTCATCTCTGGTGTACTCATTCTGTAAGGTGCTTTCAAAAATGGAGCTACTCCAAGAATCAGGTTTACAGAGAACTCAAGATCTCTTTTCGGGGGTAGTCCTGGTACCTCCTAGAATAAATCCTCAAACTCCTTTAATAAGACATGGTATTTGATGTTATACACCTTATCCTCAGGTGCTTCCTCCAAGTGGGTTGCAAATAATTGACAACCTTTCTGGTAGCACTTCTTTAGTTGCATTGTTGAGATTTCCCTGAGAGTAAATTCCCTTGAAATTCCCTGCACTTTCTTTGGGTTTATTTCCTCATACAGGCAAGTGAATGCCTTGTTACGATAGTCTAATATGGATTGGTGTTGGTCCAACCAATCCATCCCAATTAGACAGTCATAGGAACCCAAAGGTTAGATGTTCAATTCAACCCTTGTGCTCATTCCATTCATGTCCACTAGACAGGACTTTGCCAACTCAACAACCTTTCTCTTAGCTCCAGTAGCCAGCTACACTAACCGAGATTTTCCATGCTTTCTTATTGGAAATTGAAAACTTTCCACCATCCTAGGGTCTATATAACTATGACTAGCCCTTGAATCAATTAAAATAGTAAAGGGATGGTTGTTGATCATACCTTCCACTTCAATGATGTGCGACTGATATTATGCCTTCTTGTTGTCCAGGGTTGCGTAGATTATTCATATTGTACTACCCATGTCCTCCATTGTTTCATCTTGCTGAACATTATGGAAAACTCTCACTCTGCCATTTTTGTGGGAAAAATCTTTGTACTTGTGGTTTCCCTGACATCCCCAACAATGAATGGGCATTTGCCTCGGCCTATGTCCCCCTATGTTAGTCGTTCTCAGCTCTCTAAACGATGGATTCCCTTGAGGACTATTTCTTAAAATGGAAGTTTTGTTTCCTTTCTGCCTTTGCTCTTTCTTAAACCACTTATGTTCATCCCAAGCGTTCTGAAAAGTAGGTTTTTCTCTTTGTTGTTCACATAAGAATTTTTCTCTTCTTATATTTTCTTCCATAGTCTTAGGTTCATCATACTGAATCTTGTTCCCAATGGAAGGTTGTAGTCCACTCAGATACCTTTGAATTTTTACAGTCTCATCCTTGATGAAGGGAACATATTTCAACAACTCCAAGAACCTTTGTTCGTATTCATCAATGGTCATGCCACTCATCTTGATTTCAAAAACTCTTTCATCTTTCGGTCATAATATATTTTAGTCAAGTATTTATTTTCGAAATACCTCTTGAATTCTTTCCAGGTAATATCCTTCTCTTTAATGTGTTGCACCTGCACCAGTTGATCCCATCACATGGATGCTTTTGCTTTTAGTTGATTCATTGCAATTCTTCCTTCGACATGAGAGGAATAATTCTACAGTTGAAAATATTTCCTCATGTGAAGCAACCATGTCTCAGAATATTCATCTTTCTTGTGTTCTCCATCAAAATTAGGAGGCTTAATCTTGTTCATTTCACCCTTCAATTCATCCACTCCATATCTCCTATGCTTTCTAGTAGGAGATCGGCTTGAACTACTATGTCCCTCCTTATTAGAATGTTTTGGGGAGTGACGATTGTGCCTGCTAACGCTTCTTGATCTTTTTTTCTTCTCAGGGGTCTTCTTCCTCCCTGTTTTTCTTGAGTCACTCTCGTTATGCAACTTATTTTTTATTCTTTCTAGACTCTGCATCAACTTTAATTTGAATTTTCCTTATTGATCCCAGGCTTTCATGAGCTTTCTATTATCCACTCGGTGAGTCTAGGCATCTTTCTATAATCTTTCAATGATTTTCATCATATGCCCTTCCTTATCTATCTCTTCTCCATGCCCATTGGAGTTCGAGCCTTCTACTCCCAAATGGACATCCATCCCATTAGATTCATTCTTTGAGCTGGAAGAATTCTATGCCTCCTCCATTTCTTTGCACTTAGTGGAAACTCTATTTGGTTCTGGCACTTGTTAAACTTCTGTGAACACAATGTGCATACAATCAAAATTTGTCAGGCCATCATTCCTTAACAAATCTGACATCATTCATAAAAAAACATGATTCAAGAAAACTTTCAAATTCCATTTTCTTTCGGTCTCTTCTCTGTGAAGTTTTCGGGAACTAGCCCCTTTCTCTAAGTCCCCATCCCATGCAACCANGCCATCATTCCTTAACAAATCTGACATCATTCATAAAAAAACATGATTCAAGAAAACTTTCAAATTCCATTTTCTTTCGGTCTCTTCTCTGTGAAGTTTTCGGGAACTAGCCCCTTTCTCTAAGTCCCCATCCCATGCAACCATGGGTTGTACCCAAGCGCTAGATCAATAAGAGCTTACTTGGGCCTTTGACCTTCGACTTTGGAATATTTCCAAGCACCACACAATAATCTCTCGGAGTTCATATTACCGGACTCATGAAGTAGGGTGGATCAACAGTCCACGACTATCCAACATCCACTGGCTGACACCCAATATGGAACTTCAAGCATGTGATCTCTAGGACTTTGAATCTTCAAAGTTTTGGGACTTTGGAGGATTTCACATCCACACACCCCCAATGCCCCAAACCGTTAATTTCAGAACACTTCCATGTCACCTTTGGTGACATTATTACATCTCGCCACCCCGACATTAACTCTCTAGACTTCACAACTAGCACCACACGTCCACTGGTACCCACAATTTCTCACATCACTTAATGCCTTTCAAATTGTGGGGGCATGCATCCAATGTTTAGAGTAACCCTCCTTTCGTCCCACAATTCCTCTAACGCTGACACGTAACCCCCTGGTAAAATCGTGGTTTGGATTGTGGGACCACCTTAATAAATTAATTCCCATGCAATTTGGGTCCCCACAATTCCTCTTGGCCATCAATCTGGATGTTTCGTGATCAATGCCAATGTGGCTGGTCGATGTTTAACTATGTTATTCAACCTTAGAGATGACAAAGTATAGTTGTAAACATTCTGGGCGGGGGCATGTGGAAGTTATAGGAAAGGTCCACATCACCTTCAGGTGTCGTCATCATGACTCACCACTTCGGCTCTTCGAGATTTTTAACTCCTCTACACTCTCCTTTTCTTTCCTGGACACAAATCTAATACTCCAGACTCCTAACAACAGATCTGATGACTATTGTCACTCCTCCTCTTGAGCTTCATTTTTTGAGACACTTTCTCCTTAGAGGGTTGCTTCAACACTTAGTTGAATTTCAGATCTGTGCACTCCTTGCAACAGATCTTCACGTCCCTTCACGAGAAAAATCAATCTATTTCTCCCAAGAGTTTTGAGTCAAATACTCTATCGATGCACTCTTTTCACCCAGGTAAACTTTGAACCTCGAATTTTGTCCCTTTCGACAACAATTCACTCTGAAATCTTTGTCTCGTTAACCACTAACATGGCCAATCCAGGCTCAGTGTCGAAACCTTGGCTCTGATACCAAATTGTAATGTCCTGGGCCAACCACAGGCTGAGTATCGCTATTACGTAGAACATTCACCTATATATGACATTCATTTTAATGAACTTAAAATACTTAATCAAAATAATCATAGACTTAAAGATACCATACATAATCATTGGAACTAACAGTAATTTCATATACGCAACAAAATACATGATAACATTCAAGCATCACAAACATGCATAACATATAAATTAAGCACAATAATGATACTTATCTTTTCAACTAGAGTAACACCACCAACTACGTGCATACCTTCCACGAACCTCCCATCCATAGACCACTTTGTTCATCACCCTCACCAGTGGGTCACCCCTGAGATGGGACTAAGCTCCACCGAGGGAAAGGGAATCATAGACTAGGCTAAGCTTACAGGAAAATTGTACAATGCAACCAAAAGGATTCTCTCCAGGAGCCTTCTTATGCCCACTACTCACAGACTCTCATTCCCCACATGCATGTTCCACCCAGGAGTATACACCTTCACTTTCACATAGTCCTTCCACTACTTCACCTCCCTCTTAGGCTCTTGGCAACAGGTTGGGTCAGGAATTATCAGATCTTCGTACTTGGTGCTCAACTCTCTCTGGGATAAAATCACTTTCCAGCAAACTCTCTCACCTAGAGAGAGATGCTCAGAGGCCTAACAAATTGCATCTTCAACCATGGGCTTGACAACCCACTTCTTCAACCAGTTTCAACTCAATTCCCGCAATGTAAGGATAACAACAACAACAAAAACATTCAGTTAACTCACGGGTGATAGAAAATTGGGTATAGACATCCAAAAATGGAAACAATCCACACTAAGACACAACATGGCTCAGGCCATATCGAGGATGTGTTGGGCTTCACAGTAAAAAAACACAGGTCGGCTTCATGGTTTTTTGGTTCCATAGATGTGTGAGGGTGCAGAGGTCGATGACGAAGCTAACCAAAATTCATGGATAATGGGGAATTGTAAGTGAACTCCCAACATGAGTTGACTCTTCATCTTTAACTACATGCACCCATCTTCATGGAGATGCATGCACTCCACTTTGCATAAGTTCCTTTTCAAGGAACTTAGGACAAAACTTGGTCATTTTTCCACCTTAGCCTTTAGGAAATAATAATAAATTATTATCCCCTTTAGAGCTAATCCCCTAAGCTTAGTCCCTAGGCCCAGACACTTAGCCTCCTCCCTTACCCAACCTTGTGAAAGATTAGTCACCCATAACTCTTTATTTGTGGTCGATATGCATGCAATGATGTTTATATTTTATTAGTGATCTTCATAATTACATATACAAAATCAGGCTCTTGACCTTTAACACATAGGCTCTCTAGCCTAATAAACACATAATCCCACCAGCTTATCCACACTCGCCTCACCAGCCTTCAAAACATGTTTACAATTCATAAATACAACTGGGGCTCATCCTTGGGGATATTACAATGTAGGTCATGAAATGGAGGTCAATATTTTCCCTCGTAGCTTCAATGTCATGCATTATGGCTATAATTTCTGAAGCTAGAGCCATAGGTCATCAATCCTCAACTCTAGGTTGAGAAGATTCAACATTAGTTGTACGAGTTCATACTCAAAAGCTATCATCAAATTCATTTAATCTTTTCAAGGCACCATAGGAATCATTATTGGAAACAATATGAAAAATCATCTCTTCACTTACTATCTGTGGGATTATTGCATATTCCTTCTAGCCTTTCTCTTCCCATACTTCATGTTCTTTGTATATGGTCGATATGATTAAACTTTTTCTTAATTTGTTTTTCTTTGAGGGACTACTTTTTCTTCACAAATGAATTTCCATAGGTCGTTGAAGATCAAGGTGCTCTTGATATTCATGTACCATTCTCTATATTTATCCTTGTAGGTTAGAACCAAGTGGGAAATGGATATGAGAGAATACATTGTTATATGTGTTGTCTTCACACACATTAGCTAACAAAAATATAATGGATATGCTTCAATAAAATTAGAAATGTCTTCCTGCACTAGGAATAAATACCATTGCAATGGAAAATGGAACTAAGAGGGGTGTAGGCAACCTCTAGGACATAGCAAAGGATGATGGACGTTCACACCAAAAACTCATGAAGAAAACAATAAAATAAGATGAGTTAGCGTCCTCAATATGAATTGCTAATGATATGGTGTTACCTCCACCAGTTTTGCAAGCAATATCTCATAGGTTAAATAGTACAGATAGTAGGAAATATAGAAAGAGTGTATAAGATCACCACACCGATAGCTTGTTTATTTGCACAATGTCCATGCTAAAGGGAAATGACATTATTCAAATACCACTTGAAAACACAAATGTGAAAGTAGACTAGAAGAATGGAGAAGAATCATTTAGGGTGTCTGTTGTTCTAGAGTCTATACTTAAGGCTTAGAAGTACAATGTCTAGGCATCCGAAAGTGGGTAAAGGGTAGAGAAGAGAGAAACATCAACCTTCTGTAAAGGAAACTAAGGAAGATTTCTGCGTTGGCGTTGTCTAGCATCCAACTGTTCCTGGATGTTAATATCATGTTCAATCGTTTCCCATGAACATTCGAGTTGAACCTGGGTAGTGGTTGTTTTAAGGATAGTATCGAAAATATTTAAGGCAATGTGTGTTTGGTTTGATAATCCAGGTTCGATATTGGGTTGTGTTGGTACAGGGACAGTCATGGAGGAACAGTGAAATAAGGAAACCTCAAAGGAATAATTTGAGTGTTGTCTCAATTCAGTCGCATAAAAGAGAGTTTATGGTTTCGGGAATACGAGGAATGCAAATCAAAGGCTCTTTCCCGTAACTGGGTTATATCTTAATAAAATGTATGAGGTGGGAGAAAAACATTTAGCTGTCTATCGAGTAAGGCTCCTATCAAGGGAGAATCTCACGTATAAACAAAAGAAGAAAAATGTAAAGAAGTAACCCGATGAAGAATAAAATATATATAGGATTCTGAAAATGTTGACTAGTCTTATACCTGCTGATAGCTGGTACAGAGGAAAAACAGTAAACAATATAGAAAAAAAAAATTCATTCACTATAGTAGAGGTTGTACTAAATTATAGAGAAGCATTCATCAGATACGAATATGAAATGAAACGAAATATGAGATACGAGAAAGAAAACTCATAACACAGTCGTGACGTAATTGAGAATCTTCATATTTGCTTTATATTAACTCTCAAAATGTAAAACCTCTGTTACAATCGACACAAAAAGGTCCAACCCCTTTTCTTTCTTTCTATGGTATATTTATACAGTTTTACAATAAGATGGAATCTCAATCGTTACAAAATTTTCAGTTATGATTGGGAGGAGAGAAGTTGCTCCATTTCTTCTTCTATGTCTTTACTTGGTGCCAGAAGCTTGTCCTCGTGCGTGCTCGGTACAGGTGATACATCTTTCAACCAGCCGATATATCAGCCTTGACGGTTCTGCTTGACAATTGACTTCAAAAAAGTAACAATATTGGTCTAATTGTGGCATCCTGTCCTCCATCTGTCTGTCTATGGTGTCGATAGCACATAATTGTGCGCTTGGTTTAATCATACATTTGTCTATTTGGACTATGCCCACCATAGTCACTTGGGAGATCTTGGCTGAATTTATTTCGTCTTTTTCATTTAAATCGAGAGAGCTTTTTTCCATATTCATTTGAATCAATGCCTCGGAATTACCTCCACTATCAATGCCTAGAAGATTACCATATATAGAGCTAAAAGCCTCTTCTAAGGATTTTGTTACTCTCTTGGCTTGCATCTTTCCTTCCGAGATGTTGTGCTCCCATTCTTTCAATAGAATGTTTCCTCTGGTCTGCTCTGAAATGGTGAACCTGGGAGTACTTCCCAAATCCCTTTTCTTTGTGGCTATCACAGCCTCTTGGAAGGCGACGTGTGCTGCTCCAGCTTCCCTTTATCTAGGAGATAAGTTCTCCAAAACCTGATTGACAACAAACAATTGTCGTGGATCACTTCTACCTTGGCCAATAAATTTCGTTGGGCTACAGAGACTCTGCTCTGAATATCCATCACCTGGGCCTGGAACATCCTGATATTTATCACTTTACTTTCAGCGATCTCCACTCTAGCCTGTAGTTGTTCGATCAAATATTTTTTCTGCCTCACTTGCACCTGACCATCCCGAACCGCCAGTTGTGCTTGTTCGAGCTTTGTCTTGAGAAACTCTATCTCATTTTTATCGGCAAACCTGGCCTGCTCTATTCCTACACTCACCTGGTCCTTGGAAGCCTCCTCTGCAGTGTCTATTCTGGCCTCTAGGGTTTTGATGAGGCAATTTTTTCATTCCAGCTAGTTTTTTTAAAAGCCCGACTGAAAATTGATTCACCGTGGAATATGCTCCTAATGTCCCTGCTATTTCAGTCATGAATTGTTCATTCCTCTTGTCTTTCCCATCAGTTATAACTTTGTATTTATTTGGTCTTGATTCCCCTTCCTGATAGAATTCTCTCTTTACCACTGCCTTCGTCTTCTTATCGAAGAATCTCTCATTCGGAGGGAGTTCTTCCACCCTTATAGGCCTCAACTCTTCATTGAATATCCACCCTGCGTCAATATTTCCCTGAGTTGACTGCAAGGGGGTAACTGATGTGATAGGTTCTTTGATTTGCTTCGCTGATTATCCTAGAGTAGTAACCAGACTTTGCTTCTTCGATTGGTTGGGAGTCTTTATCTCTTCTTCTGGACTCTTAGTTTTCTCTCCCTTTTCCTGGTGTTTTTCTTGACCGGGAGTCGCATACTTAGAGCCTTCGACATCTTTTTGTTTCACCTCTGCTGTACTTAGATTCTCACCCTGTAATACTGCGGGAAGACAATTGTGTCTATATTCTTGGAATTTCAGAACATCGACCGTTTCTTCAGGTGCCAATGTTTGGATCCGAGCTAAAATCTCGGCATAAGATCTTGCGCCTCAGAAAATGTCATCCGAGACCGAATTTTCGTGCTCAAATATCTTGAGTCCGCAACTGGCCAAATGATTACTCACGACCCTTTGAAAATCATGCTTCTAGAACTCGATAAGGACCAAATTTAGG
The DNA here is from genome assembly GCA_010110895.2 of Picea sitchensis. NCBI lineage: Eukaryota > Viridiplantae > Streptophyta > Pinopsida > Pinales > Pinaceae > Picea > Picea sitchensis. The sequence continues at coordinate 106,085 of SNQJ01S0021959.1, forward strand.
TCTTCCAGGGTTTCTACCTTAACTTTAGCATGCCTGAAATCTAATAAAGAATATGAATTTAAATGAATAGGAAAAGGTGGCCATACCTTCTTCAAGTATCCCTTCAGCTCCTTACTGATGCCACTGATTACTGTTTGTCTAGCAACCTCACGACAAGACATCTTGTCGAGAATGAATAATGGAAATGCATGTGGGGGAACAGAAGCCCCGAAAACTCTGAGATATGAGAATTCAACTTCTACATACCAGTTAGCTATGCTGCTCAAATTCATCACTATACTGTCTGAGATCCTGGGTGGTGGGTGACCGAAAATAGTGACATGCAGAGGCACCATCACCCAGTTGAAAATTTCATATACTAAATATGTCTCTTTGTTTTCCCATAATTTTGAATGATAGACGTGGATGGGCTCGTCCTCTGCTGGAGTCCAACTCCATCTCATTAAGGGAAGTGGTGTTAAAAAACACACGACATCCATAATGTATGTAGACATAAAAAATGAAGAAGTCTTTCCGCTCTCTTTCTGTGCCCGATACTTTGTAACTCGACTGGTCAAGCTATCAGACAACATTTTCGCCCAGTCGAAGGAGTAGCCTTCGGCGACTCGAAATATTATAGGTACCCATAGAAGAAAGAAATGTGAGGTGTCCTCTCTCCCGTATAATCTGCATGTCATCACAGCTACATACTTGAACTATGGTTCCAAGGAAGATATTGAGTATATACCATGGTTGTCTTCCCTGAACTTCGCAGGGTGCGAAACCCAGTCTCTTATTAAGCTAGACATAGTCTTGTCACACTGCACACATTTCTTCTGTTTGAACTCGTCCAAGAATTCGGCACCCTATGTCAGGTCGGACGCTGTGGGAAACTTTTACATAGCTTGCAGGTGTTCAGGTCTAGAAGTCCCGATGATGACCTTCTGCTCATTCATGATGGTTTTGGTTGGTATGTCCACATGGTCTAATGCCCATCGGACCATATCATAGTAGGGGAGAAATCATGGCCTAGCCGTTACTTTATGCATTCCTGAATGAATGACGATCTTATACTTGGTGGTTATGTCGTCTTTTTCATTGTCATTGGAATCATCGGAATAATCCACCAATTCAGCCTGCAGAACATGAGAAACGAATGACCAGTTTGGGATAGAGTCGACACTTCGAGGTGAAGTATCAACGATGTTGTCCAAACCTTGTCCCGAAACCTTAACGCTGGCTTTGGATGCTCTTCGCGGGGCCATGATGGGAGATCATGCTTTGGCTCTTCTGCGATAAAAGTACGTATACATACAGAAGTTAGCTCGCTAAGAAAATGTGCTTTGCGTAATATAAAAATGAATTTGTTATAACGAATAACAACTCTATATATATTAAAAAACTCGGTACTTTTTAGAACAGATCTGTCAAATCATGTTTAGAAATAAATTTAGCAATAAAAACCCAATCCTTATTCGTCAATTTGCCTTATTTCATAATTAATGCCATAAATTTTGGCGGTTTGAAATGTCAGTTGGCGTATGGAAGAAATAACGCTACCTCGTAAATCGTGCAAGAATCAAAACACGAGATATATTGATTTAGCTTAATTAATCCGGTATTACCAACATTAATTAATCTTTCGGTACTCATTGTATCAGGAATTTTTCTTTAACCTTTTGAAACTATAACCCCCAAATTTGTGATGATTGATTTTGGTTAATAAAAAAACAATTGTGATTAGGAGCTTAATTAATTACGTAATTATTTATATTCACCATATCGCGACTCGCAGCTTCGAAGGTAAGTTTTCGAGAAGTTTGCATGCCAAGCTGCGAAACCGCGAGATCGCGATAATATGTTTTAATTAAAAGGGAAGAGAAACTTGGATTAAGTGTTTAATTAATTACGTTTTTATCTTTATCACGACTTCGCGACTCGGGCTTAGATAGTGTAGTTTTTTAAAAGAGAACACGTCGAGTGGTGAATTGCCGACGGAACTTAACCATGGCTTAGTTTTTTCCTTTAACTTTTACATGGGTTACTAACATACGGACTTCGTGGTTTCGGCTATCGGGGATACGACACTAAGAGTTTTGAATTGAGTGAACACCGAGGCATGAAAACACTATGATGTTTAATCGTGATTTAGGAAAAATTTACTCCCGTTACTGACCTCGGTAAAGTTTTAAAGTGATTTCGCTATTTCGTTGCTCGGGACTTATGAACTACGTGATCTATAGCATCCAACACGCGAGATCCCATGGTAGAACAAAAGGGGGAAATTGTTTTTGTCGAAAAGTAGAACTCGCCTAGAGAGTACAATAAGCATCGCTGCTTGCGTGATAAGACTTCAGAGATTTTGAAACCATAGATGGAAAATACAAAAACCATCTTTCTATTTCGAGCATTAAGACATGAAATTTGAGACGGGCCAGAAAAACAAAGGCAACTCCAACATAGGCTCCAACTAGGGATCCCGTTTTCTTGTAAGATGGGAAGAACAGTAGACCACGTGCCGATATTGGGTAAATTGAGTCAATAGCCTCAATCAGGTGAAAAAGGTTCCTGAGAATAGGGTATTGAAGGGGGAAAGAGACTTCATTTTTTACCTTGAAAATCTTTTTAAACTCAGATAATCTTTTTAAACTTAGACGCAGTCCCTTTCACGACTTTCCCTTTCCCGTTACTAAAATTCAGGTCTTCCTTAAGAAAATCAAAATAGTTCTAGGAGACCCAACAGATCTTGTGGCTATCAGCTTGCATCAAAAGAAAAAGATTATATGTTTTTAATCAGGAAGCCCGTCTGAACTTGGAATGTGGATCAAGTTTTAAAAAGATTTGGTTACCAGAGTAGAGTGATATTCATGTATAATAGACTTAGAGATATCTCAGATATTGCTTCACTTCCAGCGAGCCTGTTCAGTACCCCAGTGAAGTTATCTGGCCCCTTTTATTGAATTTACTTTCACCACTTTGGAATATATTTGTGCATTTAAATGATAAGATGAGGGAAATCATTTCTGAATTTCCTTTTATCGTCTCTTGGACTAGATGGGGGAAATCATTTCTGAATTTCCTTTCACCACCTGTCTTATAATTTTCTTTTTAGAGCGCGAAGATGGGGGCAATCAGTTTGTATCAGGGATGATATATCTGTAATATTTTACATTATAGGTCTGTCAAATTACTTTGATTACTCGGTACCAACCTTCCCTTAACCTTTACAACACCTTTGTTCTCCAGGGAAAAAAGGGAAAATAATTTTCTTAGGGCATTCTATTTGAGCAAGCCTCAATCCTCCGATATTTTTGAAGAACCTAGGAGATTTAGGATCACTTTAAGCGTCTCTTCATTTAGCAGGGGATCGAGGATTTGTGAAGACCCACCTTCTTTCCACAATCTGCTTTGAATCTCACGAGCTTGAAACGAAAAAACTCTTATCCCTTCTTATGCGAAACAGAAAGATACTGACTTTTTTTTTTTTTTTTAAAAGGTAAAGTCGTAGATATAAAAGGTTGACAGATAGTGACATACGGACTGAGAATACAGAGGTCAAAAAGTTCAAAACTGACTCTTGTAGATCTTTTTCGAGGATACTTTACTTTGACTGACTACTTTTAAATTGGGTGAATCATTTAATTTGTCTTAATTTTTCATAGACGATTAAACCAAGAAACAATTTTGTTATTTATCAGTTCAGCTGATGTTGTTGTTTGACTGAGGTTACCTCAGTTTTCTTTAATAGTCTTTTAGAACATGTCTTTTAGGAAATCTCATCTTTACCTTTTCATTTCAATTTCTTTGCACAATATCAAATTTCTTGGGTATCACCTGTTTAAGCCGATTTATTTTTGACATCAACTTTCAGTTTACTTCTCCTTCTTGTTTTGTATGCAGCTGGAATCCTGTAAGAGGAAAATACGAAGATTATCGAGGCTATCCGAAAGGTGTCAAAAGTTCATGAAAAAAAAGAAAATCAAGAGCAATGTTTAAATGAAAAATATATATATGTATACAAAATATATATATAAGTATACGAAATTTCTTTCCTTTTTTTTTTTTTAAGCGACTGTTATGTCATATAATGCTCGAGATAACACTCATTGATAGGGGCGTTGATGATTTCACCGTCTATATTTTCTAGCAGGAAATATTTTTTTCCTTCCAGAGACAAGACTCTGAATGGCCCATACCAGAGGTGGTCAAATTTACCATGTTTTGCTGCTTCTTCCCTTCTTGCATCCCACCTTAACACTAAATCACTTGGGAGGAAATCTTTGTCCTTTGCTCTACAGTTGAATAATGCCTTCATGTCATCTTGGTATTTCTACATCTTTTCATCTACTTCAACTCTATGCTGTTGAACCTCAATCAACTGATTCATCCTCCTTGTGACATGATTCGGTTCTTCCTTTTGATCTTTCCATAACTTCATCACTGGAAGCACTAGGTTTATAGGTAACACAACATCTGTCCCACATACCATATGAAAAGGTGAAATGTCGATAGACCTTTTTGTGCTTATGTGATTCGCCCACAATGCGTATTTTAAGTGCACGTGCCAAGACCTTTTGTTTTCATCCAATGCTTTCTTGATTATATTTACTAGGCTCTTGTTAGATGACTCGACCAATCCGTTTCCCTGGGGGTAATATGTTTTGGAATGGCCAAGAACGATGTTATATTTCTGACAGAAGCTTATCATAGCCATGGATTTAAGGCTTGGGCATTGTCAGTAACTATCTTTCGGGGACAACCAAATCTAGACAAAATATTGTCTTCTAAGAAATTGATTACCGTCGAGTTTGTTTCCCTTTTGGTTGGAATGGCTTCCACCCATTTAGTAAAATAATTTGTTGCGGTTAAGATCCACTTGTGTTGCGCACTGGAATGGGTATTAATCTCTCCTATGAAGTCTAGACCCCATTGTTGAAATGGGGCTTCAGCTTTGACTAGAACTAGAGGCAGTGTCGGGAGCTTCTGTTTACCTGCAAATAGTTGACAAGGGTTGCAGGCTCAGACTTTGGCATTAACGTCCGGGAAATTTTTTGACCAGTAGTATCCAGCCCTCAGAATTTTGTAAGCTATAGCTCTCCAAGCGTGATGCCATGCACAAACTCCCTCGTGAAATTCGTCTATAACCTGCTGAGTTTCCGATTCGACTAAACAGACTAACAGGAAACCGAGTGGATCTTTCCAATATAGATGACTTTCGGCGATACAATATTTAACTGCATGAAGTTTTAAAGTCCTGGCTTTTGATGGTGATAACTCATTTGGGAATTTTAAAGTTAGTAGGTATGATACTATGTCTCTATACTAGCCTTATGATATGAACTTCTCTTCAATCTTGTTTGGGCCTGCTTGCTCATCCAGCTCGTTTAGGTTCATGTCTTCGTCACCTTCCTGTAGGCAATTGATACCTAGGGCTAGGAAATTTGACTCAACTAAGAGTTTGGCCAGGCCTTGTCCTTATATCAATTTGGTCGGCTTGACTTCCAAGTCAAATTCTTGGATTTTGGTGAGCCATCGCCCTCTTTTACCATCACTGTCTAGTTGTACCAAAATATCTTTCACAGAACTGGTAGGTACGTACGTAATTATCTTAGAGTGTAGTACATACGTTCTGAATGCCTTTAATGCTTTTACCATGGAATACTCTTGTTTTTCTATTATATCATACTTTAGTTCTGTGTCTCTAAGGCTCTTGCTGAAAAAAGCAATCGGTTGTTCAAAACCTTCTTCGTTCTTTTGTAGGAGCACCGCGACAATCATGCGTTCGAAGGAAAATGAGAAAATAAGAAAATATTTTAGATAGTCGGGGCTCGCTAACACAGGTGCCTCCCTTATGACCTTCTTAATATGTGTGAACGATTCTTTGGCCTTGGTCGTCCATTTTACTTCGTTGTCCTTTTTCAACATACCTGTGATCAGTTTTACAATCTCAATGAAATTCGAGATAAATCTTCGTAAAAAAATTATTCTTGCTAAGAAAGATTGAATCTCTTTTACATTTTTGGGAATATTTATAGTATCTCTCACTTCAATCCTATAGGATCAATCCTGATTCCATCATTAGATACGATATGACCCAAAATCTTACCTTCTCGCATGGCAAAATGTGATTTCTTTGGATTTAAAGATAGACCAAACCTGCGACATTTTTCGAATGTATGTTTAAGATGTATCAAGTGTTCTTCGTCGGTTTCATAGAAAACCATCAAATCGTCAAGATAAATGACTACAAACTTATCCCTTTCACCTATGAAAGCGATGTCCATAGCACGCTAGAACATGGCCCTTGCATTCATCAAACCAAAAGGCATCTTATCATACATGAACGTACCCCATGATGTAGTGAAAGCGGTTTTTTCTCTATCTTGTTCATTCATGGCAATTTGATTATAACCAGAGAACCCGTCAATCATAGACATTCGGTTAGATCCAACTACCTTTTCTACCACATGGTCCATTTTGGGCAACAGATATTTTTCCTTAAGAGACGACTTATTCAAATTTCTGAAATCCACAAACAGTCTGATTTCCCCACACTTTTTCCTGACCGGGACCAGGTTTGCTACCCAGTCTGAATATCTTAGAGGTACTATTATTTTTGCATCTAGAAGTTTCTTAACTTCTTTTTCGATCACAAGTAACAACATGGGGTTGATTTGTCTAAGATTTTTCCTAAATGGCTTGACCCCAGGATTTATAGGTATCTTGTGGTCAATTACAAAAGTGTCATATGTCATTAACTCAACATAAGACCAGGCGAAAACATCCTTATACTGTCTGAGTAGGTATTTATATTTACTTTTTATTTTGGGAGGGAGGAACTTGGATATTTTTACCATCCTGGATTCTTATTTGGTTCCTATATCGCAGTCCTCCACTTCTTCTGGTTGGGGTCCTAAGGGGGATTTTACAGGTATGTCGTTTTGATCAAAAAGTATTTCTAAAGGAATCAATCCTTTCAGAATCTGGTTGTTTTTAAGGACCATCATGCGATGATCTGATATTTTGTCTCAGAAAGCTTTAGGATCCTCCCCTTCCTACATGATCCACATCGGTTCATTTTCATTTTATTGGTCTGCATGAGTTTTGGAAAATTCGCCTACTTCTTCAAGAAACTTCTTAATTTGTTTGTCATCCTCAAAAACCTGCCAGTGCTAGCTATTGTCTGTTATAGATGGTCTGTGTTTGATTTCTATGTGATACTTCAATTTTAAAGTCATGGGAGGAGAGAAGGTTGAAGTTGCTTTATCCAATGCATCAACATGTAAGTTCTCTGTGCATGGTATGAAGTGGACATTTACTAACGAGAAAAAGTTTTCCATCAGATCCCAGGCACAATTCCTATATGATCTTAATCTGGGATGCTTGGCTTGGTACTGTCGATTTATTTGTTTGACTATTAACTCTGCATCTCCGTATACCTCTAAGTTATTTATATTTGGCTTCTTGGAAGCCTCTAATCCTAAGACCAACGCTTCGTATTCACATACGTTGTTAGTATAATATATATCCCATTGTAGTCTATAGGAAAAAGGAACCACGAACTTTCCTTCGGGAGACACTAAAATCACTCTTGCACCAGCCCCTTCACAAGATGAGGCACCATCAAAATACATTTTCCAGACACCGGTGCTACACAGATCCTCTGTCATGTAACTTGACTCTTCCTTCTCTATATCGTTTTCCTCCGGACAACCCTCTAAACCATCATCAAAAGATAAGATACAATTTCCTAAATCTTGATACGCAATATAAATAGGGAAATTGTTCAGGTTTTGAGGGTCCCTTACCATATATGCTAATCTCGTTTCTCTGTACAACTGATTAAATTTCGCACCAAAAACAAGAATTGTGGCGAACGTCATATCCAATTGAAGATAACCCCCTAGATTGGCTCCCCATGACCTAGACAACAGTAAGCCATACTTAGGGGGAATATCCACAATAACCACATCCATCAGGATACTCTTAACCGAGACCTGTGCCAGGGTAACTACTAATTCCTTTATCATTCCCATACACTTAACCCTTCTTGAGTCAAAAGAGTAAATATATCCATAAGGTCTGGTGATCTGGAGACCCAATTTGTCCATAATAATCTTAGGCATAACAATATGGGAGGCTCCAGAGTCTAACATGAAATTGTGTAGCAATTGATCATATACATTTAAAGTGATATAAAAGGGAGAAATAGTGTCTTTGGCCCCTTCAAAATGTGGACCAAAAGTGATGTTAGGTTTGTCATCTTCCGGTTTTAAAACATCAGGCTAGCTTTCTAGCTCCGAGACACCCATCACTTTGGTAATCTGCTTCCGATAAACGGGGTTTTTTGCTAATTCTACCAGAGGGATTGATATCTTAATTTTATTTATCTCGTTTTCAACACTGAAAGCTCCGTTCACCTTGTTTGTTTCTTTAGTTGAGACTTATGAATCCTTCCTTTCCGACTTATTCATCTGGACCGCTTTATTACTCATGGTCTTGGTTGAAAGAATAATTTTATTAGCCGCTTAGCTTGCTTGTGCTTGGGTCTCAACTTTTTCCACTTCGAACTCTTGTGTGCTTACTACTTTCGTTTTGTTGTTGGGTAATAAGGTCTCTTTCGGAGTAGGCTCATAAGTTTGACCTCGTTGGAGGATTTTCTTGGGTTGAGCAGTTGAGATGGGATTATTCTTAGATCTTAAGTTGTACTTAGGTTGGATCTCAACCATTATCATTTCAGTTTCTTGTTGAGAGCCACAAAGGTCAGTATGTTCACTTTCTTCACCCTTAACCGATGGTTGTTGAGTGTTTAGAGATTTTTCATGCTCTTCTCTAGTTAGATACGGTTGCGTTCAGTCATCACCTAATTTCGTGACATCATTATCTGAATCTCCGAAATCTTGGAGATCATTCATTCCTATAAAATTTTCGCTCTTTAAAGGAGCTTGTATTTTTTTATCTTCGTTTTGTTGGATTACTGAGAGGGGGCGTGAATCGGTAATAGAGAAATTTAATCCCTTTTAACAATATAATCCAAGTGCTATATCAATAAAGTATTATTATCCAATAACTGCAGAGTAAATAAGCAATGAACAAATGAACAATCATACACATACACAGTACACCAGTGTTTTACGTGGAAACCCAAATCGGGAAAAAACCACGGAATGCTTTTTCTTATATGTCTTGAAGAATTAC
>SNQJ01S0021959.1:126932-139956 GCA_010110895.2 Picea sitchensis
GGAAAGAAATTTCGTATACTTATATATATATTTTGTATACATATATATATTTTTCATTTAAACATTGCTCTTGATTTTCCTTTTTTTTCATGAACTTTCGACACCTTTCGGATAGCCCTGATAATCTTCGTATTTTCCTCTTACAGGATTCCAACTGCATACAAAACAAGAAGGAGAAGTAAACTGAAAGTTGATGTCAGAAATAAATCGGCTTAAACAGGTGATACCCAAGAAATTTGATATTGTGCAAAGAAATTGAAATGAAAAGGTAAAGATGAGATTTCCTAAAAGACATGTTTTAAAAGACTATTAAAGAAAACCGAGGTAACCTCATTCAAACAACAACATCGACTGAACTGATAAATAACAAAATTGTTTCCTGGTTTAATCGTCTATGAAAAATTAAGACAAATTAAATGATTCACCCAATTTAAAAGCAGTCAGTCAAAGTAAAGTATCCTCGAAAAAGATCTACAAGAGTCAGTTTTGAACTTTTTGACCTCTGTATTCTCAATCCGTATGTCACTATCTGTCACCCTTTTATATCTACGACTTTACCTTTAAAAAAAAAAAAAAAGTCAGTATCTTTCTGTTTCGCATAAGAAGGGATAAGAGTTTTTCGTTTCAAGCTCGTGAGCTTCAAAGTAGATTGTGGAAAGAAGGTGGGTCTTCACAAATCCTCGATCCCCTGCTAAATGAAGAGATGCTTAAAGTGATCCTAAATCTCCTAGGTTCTTCAAAAATATCGGAGGATTGAGGCTTGCTCAAATAGAATGCCCTAAGAAAATTATTTTCCCTTTTTTCCCTGGAGAACAAAGGTGTTGTAAAGGTTAAGGGAAGGTTGGTACCGAGTAATCAAAGTAAGTTGACAGACCTATAATGTAAAATATTACAGAGATATCATCCCTGATACAAATTGATTGCCCCCATCTTCGCGCTCTAAAAAGAAAATTATAAGACAGGTGGTGAAAGGAAATTCAGAAATGATTGCCCCCATCTAGTCCGAGAGACGATGAAAGGAAATTCAGAAATGATTTCCCTCATATTATCATTTAAATGCACAAATATATTCTGAAGTGGTGAAAGTAAATTCAATAAAAGGGGCCAGATAACTTCACTGGGGTACTGAACAGGCTCGCTGGAAGTGAAGCAATATCTGAGATATCTCTAAGGCTATTATACATGAATATCACTCTACTCTGGTAACCAATTCTTTTTAAAACTTGATCCACATCACAAGTTCAGACGGGCTTCCTAATTAAAAACATATAATCTTTTTCTTTTGATGCAAGATGATAGCCACAAGATCTGTTGGGTCTCCTAGAACTGTTTTGATTTTCTTAAGGAAGACCTGAATTTTAGTAACGGGAAAGGGAAAGTCGTGAAAGGGACTGCGTCTAAGTTTAAAAAGATTATCTGAGTTTGAAAATATTTTCAAGGTAAAAAACGAAGTCTCTTTCCCCCTTCAATACCCTGTTCTCAGGAACCTTTTTCACCTGATTGAGGCTATTGACTCAATTTACCCAATATTGGCACGTGGTCTACTATTCTTCCCGTCTTACAAGAAAACGAGATCCCTAGTTGGAGCCTATGTTGGAGTCGCCTTTGTTTTTCTGGCCCGTCTCAAATTTCATGTCTTAATGCTCGAAATCGAAAGATGGTTTTTGTATTTTCCATCTATGGTTTCAAAATCTCTGAAGTCTTATCACGCAAACAGCGATGATTATTGTACTCTCTAGGCGAGTTCTACTTTTCGACAAAAACAATTTCCCCCTTTTGTTCTACCATGGGATCTCACGTGTTGGATGCTATAGATCACATAGTTCATAAGTCCCGAGCAATGAAATAGCGAAATCACTTTAAAACTTTACCCAGGTCAGTAACGGGAGTAAATTTTTCCTAAATCATGATTAAACATCATAGTGTTTTCACGCCTCGGTGTTCACTCAATTCAAAACTCTCAGTGTCGTATCCCCGATAGCCAAAACCATGAAGTCCGTATGTTAGTAACCCATGTCAAAGTTAAAGGAAAAAACTAAGCCATGGTTAAGTTTCGTCGGCAATTCACCACTCGACATGTTCTCTTTTAAAAAAATACACTATCTAAGCCCGAGTCGCGAAGTCGTGATAAAGATACAAACGTAATTAATTAAACACTTAATCCAAGTTTCTCTTCCCTTTTAATTAAAACATATTATCGCGATCTCGCAGTTTCGCAGCTCGACATGCAAAATTCCCGGAAACTTACCTTCGAAGCTATGAGTTGCGATATGGTGAATATAAATAATTACGTAATTAATTAAGCTCCTAATCACAATTGTTTTTTTATTAACCAAAATCAATCATCACAAATTCGGGGGTTAGAGTTTCAAAAGGTTAAAGAAAAATTCCTGATACAATAAGTACCGAAAGATTAATTAACATTGGTAATACCGGATTAATTAATCTAAATCAATATATCTTGTGTTTTGATTCTTGCATGATTTACGAGGTAGCCTTATTTCTTCCATACGCCAACTGACATTTCAAACCGCCAAAATTTATGGCATTAATTATGAAATAAGGCAAATTGACGAATAAGGATTGGGTTTTTATTGCTAAATTTATTTCTAAACATGATTTGACAGATCTGTTCTAAAATGTACCGAGTTTTTTAATATATATAGAGTTGTTATTCGTTATAACAAATTCATTTTTATATTACGCAAAGAACATTTTCTTAGCGAGCTAACTTCTGTATGTATACGTACTTTTATCGCAGAAGAGCCAAAGCATGATCTCCCATCATGGCCCCGCGAAGAGCATCCAAAGGCAGCGTTAAGGTTTCGGGACAAGGTTTGGACAACATCGCTGATACTTCACCTCGAAGTGTCGACTCTATCCCAAACTGGTCATTCGTTTCTCATGTTCTGCAGGCTGAATTGGTGGATTATTTCGATGATTCCAGCGACAATGAAAAAGACGACATAACCACCAAGAATAAGATCGTCATTCAGTCAGGAATGCATAAAGTAGTGGCTAGGCCATGATTTCTCCCCTACTATGATATGGTCCGATGGGCATTAGACCATGTGGACATACCAACCAGAACCATCATGAATGAGAAGAAGGTCACCATCGGGACTTCCAGACCTGAACACCTGCAAGCTATGTACAAGTTTCCCACAGCGTACGACCTTACATATGGTGCCGAATTCTTGGATGAGTTCAAACAGAATAAATGTGTGCAGTATGAAAAGACTATGTCCAGCTTAATAAGAGACTGGGTTTCGCACCCTGCGAAGTTCAGGGCAGACAACCATGGTATATACTCAATAGCTTCCTTGGAACCATAGTTCAAGTATGTAGCTGTGATGACATTTAGATTATACGGGAGAGAGGACACCTCACATTTCTTGCTTCTATGGGTACCTATAATATTTTGAGTCGCCGAAGGCTACTCCTTCGACTGGGCGAAAATGTTGTCTGATAGCTTGACCAGTCGAGTTATAGAGTATCGGGCACAGAAAGAGAGCGGAAAGACTTCTTCATTTTTTATGTCTGCATACATTATGGACGTCGTGTGTTTTTTAACACCATTTCCCTTAATGAGATGGAGTTGGACTCCAGCAGAGGACGAGCCCATCCATGTCTATCATTCGAAATTATGGGAAAACAAAGAGACAGATTTTGTATATGAAATTTTCAACTGGGTGACGGTGCCTCTGCATGTCACTATTTTTAGTCACCTACCACCCAGGATCTCAGACAGTATAGTGAGGAATTTGAGCAGCATAGCTGACTGGTATGTAGAAGTTGAATTCTCATATCTCAGAGTTTTTGGGGCTTCTGTTCCCCTGCATGCATTTCCATTATTCATTCTTGACAAGATGTCTTGTCGTGAGGTTGCTAGACAAACAATAATCAGTGGCATCAGCAAGGAGATGAAGGGATACTCGAAGAAGGTATGGCCACCTTTTCCTATTCATTTAAATTCATATTCTTTATTATATTTCAGGCATGCTAAAGTTGAGGTAGCAGCCCTGGAAGACCTAAATTTGGTCCTTATCGAGTTCAAGAAGCACGATTTGCAAAGGGTCGTGAGTAATCATTTGGCCAGTTGCAGACTCAAGAGATTTGAGCACGAAAATTTGGCCTCGGATGACATTTTCTGAGGCGCAAGATCTTATGCCGAGATTTTAGCTCGGATACAAACATTGGCACCTGAAGAAAGGGTCGATGTTCTGAAATTCCAAGAACATAGATGCAATTGTCTTCCCATAGTATTATAGGGTGATAATCTAAGTACAATAGAGGTGAAACAAAAAGATGTCGAAGGCTCTAAGGATGCGAATCTCAGTCAAGAAAAACACTAGGAAAAGGGAGAGAAAACTAAGAGTCTGGAAGCAGAGATAAAGACTCCCAACCAGTCGAAGAAGCAAAGTCTGGTTACTACTCCAGAACAATCAGCGGAGAAAATCAAAGAACCTATCACATCAGTTACCCCCTTGCAGTCAACTCAGGGAAATATTGACGCAGGGTGGATCTTCAATGAAGAGTTGAGGCCTATAAGGGTGGAAGAGCTCCCTCCGAATGAGTTATTCTTCGATAAGAAGACGAAGGCAGTGGTAAAGAGAGAATTCTATCAGGAAGGGGAATCAAGACCCAATAAATACAAAGTTATAACTGATGGGAAAGACAAGAGGAATGAACAATTCATGACTAAAATAGCAGGGACATTAGGAGCATATTCCACGGTGAATCAATTTTCAGTCGGGCTTTTAAAAAACCAGCTGAAATGAAAAAATCGCATCATCAAAATCCTAGAGGCCAGAATAGACACTGCAGAGGAGGCTGCCAAGGACCAGGCGATTGTAGGAATAGAGCAGGCAAGGTTGGCCCATAGAAATGAGATAGAGTTTCTCAAGACTAAGCTCGAACAAGCACAACTGGCGGTTCGGGATGGTCAGGTGCAAGCGAGCCAACAAAAATGTTTGATCGAACAACTACAGGCTAGAGTGGAGATCGCTGAAAGTAAAGTGATAAATATCAGGATGTTCCAGGCCCAGGTGATGGAGATTCAGAGCAGAGTCTCTGTAGCCCAACGAAATTTATAGGCCTAGGTAGAAGTGATCCAGGACAATTGTTTGTTGTCAATAAGGTTTTGGAGAACTTATCTCCTAGAGAAAGGGAAGCTGGAGCAGCACACGTCACCTTCCAAGAGGCTGTGATAGCCACAAAGAAAAGGGATTCAGGAAGTACTCCCAGGTTCACCATTTCGGAGCAGACCAGAGGAAACATTCTATTGAAAGAATGGGAGCACAACATCTTGGAAGGAAAGTTGCAAGCCAAGAGAGTAACAAAATCCTTAGAAGAGGATTTTAGCTCTATAGATGGTAATCTTCTAGGCATTGATAGCGGAGGTAATTCTGAGGCATTGATTCAAATGAATATGGAAAAAATCTCTCTCAATTTAAATGAAAAAGAGGAAAGAAATTCAGCCGAGATCTCCCAAGTGACTATGGTGGACATAGTCCAAATAGACAAATGTATGATTAAACTAAGCGCACAATTATGTGCTATCGACACCATAGATAGACAGATGGAGGACAGGATGCCACAATTAGACCGATATTGTTACTCTTTTGAAGTCAATTGTCAAGCAAAACCGTCAAGGCTGATATATTGGTTGGTTGAAAGATGTATCACATGTACCGAGCACGCACGAGGACAAGCTTCTGGCACCAAGTAAAGACAGAGAAGAAAAAATGGAGCAACTTCTCTCCTCCCAATCATAACTAAAAAGTTTGTAACGATTGAGATTCCATCTTATTGTAAAACTGTATAAATATACCATAGAAAGAAAGAAAAGGGGTTGGACCTTTTTGTGTCGATTGTAACAGAGGTTTTACGTTTTGAGAGTTAATATAAAGCAAATATGAAGATTCTCAATTACGTCATGACTGTGTTATGAGTTTTCTTTCTTGTATCTCATATTTCGTTTCATTTCATATTCATATCTGATGAATTCTTCGCTATAATTTAGTACAACCTCTACTATAGTGAATGAATTTTTTTTTTCTATATTGTTTAGTGTTTTTCCTCTGTACCAGCTATCAGCAGGTATAAGACCAGTCAACATTTTCAGAATCCTATATATATTTTATGCTTCATCGGGTTACTTCTTTACATTTTTCTTCTTTTGTTTATACGTGAGATTCTCCCTTGATAGGAGCCTTACTCGATAGACAGCTAAATGTTTTTTTCCCACCTCATACATTTTATTAAGATATAACCCAGTTACGGGAAAGAGCCTTTGATTTGCATTCCTCGTATTCCCGAAACCATAAACTCTGTTTTATGCGACCGAATTGAGACAACACTCAAATTATTCCTTTGAGGTTTCCTTATTTTACTGTTCCTCCATGACTGTCCATGTACCGGCACAACCCAATATCGAACCTGGATTATCAAACCAAACACACATTGCCTTAAATATTTTCGATACTATCCTTAAAACAACCACTACCCAAGTTGAACTCGAATGTTCATGGGCAACGATTGAACAGGATATTAACATCCAGGAACAGTTGGAAGCTAGACAATGCCAACGCAGAAATCTTCCTTAGTTTCCTTTACAGAAGGTTTATGTTTCTCTCTTCTCTACCCTTTACCCACTTTCGGATGCCTAGACACTGTACTTCTAAGCCTTAAGTACAGACTCTAGAACAACAGACACACTAAATGATTCTTCTCCATTCTTCTAGTCTACTTTCACATTTGTGTTTTCAAGTGGTATTTGAATAATGTCATTTCCCTTTAGCATGGACATTGTGCAAATAAACAAGCTATCGGTGTGGTGATCTTATACACTATTTCTATATTTCCTACTATACGTACTATTTAACCTATGAGATATTGCTTGCAAAACTGGTGGAGGTAACACCATATCATTAGCAATTCATATTGAGGATGCTAACTCATCTTATTTTATTGTTTTCTTCATGATTTTTTGGTGTGAACGTCCATCATCCTTTGCTATGTCCTAGAGGTTGCCTACACCCCTCTTAGTTCCATTTTCCATTGCAATGGGATTTATTCCTAGTGCAGGAAGAAATTTCTAATTTTATTGAAGCATATCCATTATATTTTTGTTAGCTAATGTGTGTGAAGACAACACATATAACAATGTATTCTCTCATATCCATTTCCCACTTGGTTCTAACCTACAAGGATAATTATAGAGAATGGTACATGAATATCAAGAGCACCTTTATCTTCAACGACCTATGGAAATGCATTTGTGAAGAAAAAGTAGTCCCTCAAAGAAAAAAAAATTAAGAAAAAGTTTAATCATATCGACCATATACAAAGAACATGAAGTATGGGAAGAGAAAGGCTAGAAGGAATATGCAGTAATCCCATAGATAGTAAGTGAAGAGATGATTTTTCATATTGTTTCCAATAATGATTCCTATGGTGCCTTGAAAATATTAAATGAATTTGATGATAGCTTTTGAGTATGAACTCGTACAACTAATGTTGAATCTTCTCAACCTAGAGTTGAGGATTGATGACCTATGGCTCTAGCTTCAGAAATTATATCCATAATGCATGACATTGAAGGTACGAGGGAAAATATTGACCTCCATTTCATGACCTACATTGTAATATCCCCAAGGACAAACCCCAGTTGTATTTATGAATTGTAAACATGTTTTGAAGGCTGGTGAGGCGAGTGTGGATAAGCTGGTGGGATTATGTGTTTATTAGGCTAGAGAGCCTATGTGTTAAAGGTCAAGAGCCTGATTTTGTATATGTAATTATGCAGATCATTAATAAAATATAAACATCATTGCATGCATATCGACCACAAATAAAGAGTTATGGGTGACTAAGCTTTCACAAGGTTGGGTAAGGGAGGAGGCTAAGTGTCTGGGCCTAGGGACTAAGCTTGGGGGGTTATCTCTAAAGGGGATAATAATTTATTATTATTTCCTAAAGGCTAAGGTGGAAAAATGACCAAGTGTTTTCCTAAGTTCCTTGAAAAGGAACTTATGCAAAGTGGAGTGCATGCATCTCCATGAAGATGGGTGCATGTAGTTAAAGATGAAGAGTCAAATCATGTTGGGAGTTCACTTACAATTCCCCATTATCCATGAATTTTGGTTAGCTTCGTCATCGACCTCTGCACCCTCACACATCTATGGAACCAAAAAACCATGAAGCTGACCTGTGTTTTTTTACTGTGAAGCCCAACACATCCTCGATATGGCCTGAGCCATGTTGTGTATTAGTGTGGATTGTTTCCATTTTTGGATGTCTATACCCAATTTTCTATCACCCGTGAGTTAACTGAATGTTGTTGTTGTTTTTGTTATCCTTACGTTGCGGGAATTGAGTTGAAACTGGTTGAAGAAGCGGTTTGTCAAGCCCATGGTTGAAGAGGAAATTTTTTAGGCCTCTGAGCATCTCTCTCTAGGTGAGAGAGTTTGATGGAAAGTTATTTTATCCCAGAGAAAGTCGAGCACCAACTACGAAGATCGGATAATTCCTGACCCAACCTATTGCCAAGAGCCTAAGAGGGAGGTGAAGCAGTTGAAGGACTGTGTGAAAGTGAAGGTGTATATTCCTGGGTGGAACATGCATGTGGGGAATGAGAGTCTGTGAGTAGTGGGCATAAGAAGGCTCCTGGAGAGAATCCTTTTGGTTGCACTGTACAGTTTTCCTGTAAGCTTAGCCTAGTCTAGGATTCCCTTTCCCTCGGTGGAGCTTAGTCCCATCTCAGGGGTGACCCGCTGCTGAGGGTGATGAACAAAGTGGTCTATGGCTGGGAGGTTCATGGAAGGTATGCACGTAGTTGGTGGTGTTACTCTAGTTGAAAAGATAAGTATCATTATTGTGCTTAATTTATATGTTATGCATGTTTGTGATGCTTGAATGTTATCATGTATTTTGTTGCGTATATGAAATTACTGTTAGTTCCAATGATTATGTATGGTATCTTTAAGTCTATGATTATTTTGATTAAGTATTTTAAGTTCATTAAAATGAATGTCATATATAGGTGAATGTTCTACGTAATAGCGATACTCAGCCTGTGGTTGGCCCAGGACATTACAATTTGGTATCAGAGCCAAGGTTTCGACACTGAGCCTGGATTGGCCATGTTAGTGGTTAACGAGACAAAGATTTCAGAGTGAATTGTTGTCGAAAGGGACAAAATTCGAGGTTCAAAGTTTACCTGGGTGAAAAGAGTGCATCGATAGAGTATTTGACTCAAAACTCTTGGGAGAAATAGATTGATTTTTCTCGTGAAGGGACGTGAAGATCTGTTGCAAGGAGTGCACAGATCTGAAATTCAACTAAGTGTTGAAGCAACCCTCTAAGGAGAAAGTGTCTCAAAAAATGAAGCTCAAGAGGAGGAGTGACAATAGTCATCAGATCTGTTGTTAGGAGTCTGGAGTATTAGATTTGTGTCCAGGAAAGAAAAGGAGAGTGTAGAGGAGTTAAAAATCTCGAAGAGCCGAAGTGGTGAGTCATGATGACGACACCTGAAGGTGATGTGGACCTTTCCTATAACTTCCACATGCCCCCGCCCAGAATGTTTACAACTATACTTTGTCATCTCTAAGGTTGAATAACATAGTTAAACATCGACCAGCCACATTGGCATTGATCACGAAACATCCAGATTGATGGCCAAGAGGAATTGTGGGGACCCAAATTGCATGGGAATTAATTTATTAAGGTGGTCCCACAATCCAAACCACGATTTTACCAGGGGGTTACGTGTCAGCGTTAGAGGAATTGTGGGACGAAAGGAGGGTTACTCTAAACATTGGATGCATGCCCCCACAATTTGAAAGGCATTAAGTGATGTGAGAAATTGTGGGTACCAGTGGACGTGTGGTGCTAGTTGTGAAGTCTAGAGAGTTAATGTCGGGGTGGCGAGATGTAATAATGTCACCAAAGGTGACATGGAAGTGTTCTGAAATTAACGGTTTGGGGCATTGGGGGTGTGTGGATGTGAAATCCTCCAAAGTCCCAAAACTTTGAAGATTCAAAGTCCTAGAGATCACATGCTTGAAGTTCCATATTGGGTGTCAGCCAGTGGATGTTGGATAGTCGTGGACTGTTGATCCACCCTACTTCATGAGTCCGGTAATATGAACTCCGAGAGATTATTGTGTGGTGCTTGGAAATATTCCAAAGTCGAAGGTCAAAGGCCCAAGTAAGCTCTTATTGATCTAGCGCTTGGGTACAACCCATGGTTGCATGGGATGGGGACTTAGAGAAAGGGGCTAGTTCCCGAAAACTTCACAGAGAAGAGACCGAAAGAAAATGGAATTTGAAAGTTTTCTTGAATCATGTTTTTTTATGAATGATGTCAGATTTGTTAAGGAATGATGGCTTGACAAATTTTGATTGTATGCACATTGTGTTCACAAAAGTTTAACAAGTGCCAGAACCAAATAGAGTTTCCATTGAGTGCAAAGAAATGGAGGAGGCATAGAATTCTTCCAGCTCAAAGAATGAATCTAAAGGGATGGATGTCCATTTGGGAGTAGAAGGCTCGAAATCCAATGGGCATGGAGAAGAGATAGATAAGGAAGGGCATATGATGAAAATCATTGAAAGATTATAGAAAGATGACTAGACTCACCGAGTGGATAATAGAAAGCTCATGACAGCCAGGGATAAATAAGGAAAATTCAAATTAAAGTTGATGCAGATTCTAGAAAGAATAAAAAATAAGTTGCATAACGAGAGTGACTCAAGAAAAACAGGGAGTCAGAAGACCCCTGAGAAGAAAAAAAGATCAAGAAGCGTTAGCAGGCACAATCGTCACTCCCCAAAACATTCCAATAAGGAGGGACATAGTAGTTCAAGCCAATCTCCTACTAGAAATCATAGGAGATATGGAGTGGATGAATTGAAGGGTGAAATGAACAAGATTAAGCCTCCTAATTTTGATGGAGAACACAAGAAAGATGAATATTCTGAGACATGGTTGCTTGACATGAGGAAATATTTTCAACTGTAGAATTATTCCTCTCATGCCGAAGGAAGAATTGCAATGAATCAACTAAAAGCAAAAGCACCCATGTGGTGGGATCAACTGGTGCAGGTGCAGCACATTAAAGAGAAGGATATTACCTGGAAAGAATTCAAGAGGTATTTCGAAAATAAATACTTGACTAAAATATATTATGAACGAAACATGAAAGAGTTTTTGAAATCAAGATGAGTGGCATGACCATTGATGAATACGAACAAAGGTTCTTGGAGTTGTTGAAATATGTTCCCTTCATCAAGGATGAGACTGTAAAAATTCAAAGGTATATGAGTGGACTACAACCTTCCATTGGGAACAAGATTCAGTATGATGACCCTAAGACTATGGAAGAAAATATAAGAAGAGAAAAATTCTTATGTGAACAACAAAGAGAAAAACCTACTTTTCAGAACGCTTGGGATGAACATAAGTGGTTTAAGAAAGAGCAGAGGTAGAAAGGAAACAAAACTTCTTTTTTAAGAAACAGTCCTCAAGGGAATCCATCATTTAGAGAGCTGAGAACGATTGACATAGAGGGACATAGGCCGAGGCAAATGCCCATTCAGTGTTGGGGATGTTAGGGAAACCACAAGTGCAAAGATTGTTCCCACAAAAATTATAGAGTGAGAGTTTTCCATAATGTTTAGCAAGATGAAACAGTGGAGGACATGGGTAGTACAATATGAAGAATCTACGCAACCCTGGACAACAAGAAGGCATAATATAAGTCACAGATGATTGAAGTGGAAGGTATGATCAACAACCATCCCTTTACTATTTTAATTGATTCAAGGGCTAGTCATAGTTATATAGACCCTAGGATGGTGGAAAGTTTTCAATTTCCAAGAAGAAAGCATGGAAAATCTCGGTTAGTGTAGCTAGCTACTGGAGCTAAGAGAAAGGTTGTTGAGTTGGCTAAGTCCTATCTAGTGGACATGAATGGAATGAGCACAAGGGTTGAATTGAACATCTAACCTTTGGGTTCCTATGACTGTCTAATTGGGATGGATTGGTTGGACCAACACCAAGCCATATTAGACTGTCGTAACAAGGCATTCACTTTCCTGTATGAGGAAGGAAACCCAAAGAAAGTGTAGGGAATTTCAAGGTAATTTACTCTCAGGGAAATCTCAACAATGCAACTGGAGAAGTGCTACCAGAAAGGCTGTCAATTATTTGCAACCCACTTGGAGGAAGCACTTGAGGATCAGGTGTATAAGATCAAATACCATGTCTTATTAAAGGAGTTTGAGGATTTATTCTAGGAGGTACCAGGACTACCCCCGAAAAGAGATATTGAGTTCTCTGTAAACCTGATTCTTGGAGTAGCTCCAGTGTTGAAAGCGCCTTACAGAATGAGTACACCAGAGATGAAAGAACTGCAATTATAGCTTGAAGATCTTATGAAGAAGGGGTATATATGCCCAAGTGTGTCACCTTGGGGAGCCCCGGTCCTATTCATGAAGAAGAATGCTGGGACACTGAGATTGTGCATCGATTTAGAACAATTGAACAAAGTGACTATTAAGAACAAGTATCCAGTGTCGAGGATCGATGATCTCTTTGAGGTTTTGAAGGATGCTTAGATAATTTTGAAAATAGATCTTAGAGAAGGATATCACTAGGTAATAATAAAGGATCCTTCCAAACAAGGTACAATCATTATGAATTCATAGTGGTGCCATTTGAGTTTTCGTATGCACTCGTTGTTTTTATGTGCCTAATGAATGGTGTATTCAGGGAATATCTAGACAAGTTTGTCATAGTATTTTTGGATGACATCCTGGTGTATTCTAAGTTGGAGTAAGAGCATGAACAACATCCAAGGATGGTTTTGCAGGTGCTAAGAGAGAACTAGCTATATGCCAAGTTGAGCAAGTGCTCATTTTATCAAAAGCAAATCCATTACTTGGGGCATATCATATCAAAGGATGGGATAGCCGTGGATTCTGAGAAGATAGAGTCCATCAGAGAATGGTCAACACC
>SNQJ01S0021961.1:7813-26820 GCA_010110895.2 Picea sitchensis
GTAAGAATCGAGCATTTTGGTGAGTGTCGTGACTGGAGGTCGACTGAGGAAATTGATGACCCAGTTGGTACTTCTTGTTTTATACTTTATGTTGAGGTGAAACTTCTACAAATAGGTGGACCGCTTCTGATGGCAGTCATTCTGCAATTTTCCTTGTGTCTACATGAACTGCACCAGCTTATGATCAGTGTGGATGACTATCTCCTTCTTTAGGATGTAATTCCTCCACTCGCGATAGGCTTGCACAATGGAGTACATTTCTTTGTTGTAGGTACGGTACTTACGAACTACATATGATAGTGTATCACTATGATAGGCCACGGGGTGGTCGAGATAAGTGATGACTGCGCCCACAACATAGCATGAAGCATCTGTCTTGATCTCAAAGGGCTATTGCAGGTTAGGTAATGAAAGCACTAGGGCAGAGAACAAGCGCTACTTCAGATCATCGAATGCTTTCTATTGGGACAGGACCCACACAAATTTTTCCTTACCACCACCTATGGTTATTTAGCTTAGGGCCCATGCAATATGGGATAATCACATCACAAACCTATGATAGAAATTGGTAAGGCCTAAGAAGATTCGAAGCTCAGTGAGCATGGTTGGGGCTGACCATTCCAGAATGACTTGGATCTTGGCTAGATCCACATGCACACCATGTGCATCAACAATGTAACCTAGGTAGTGGACTATGTCGATGTCAAAGGAGCAATTTTCCAATTTGGCATATAGCTTGTGTTGTCATAGAGTATGTCTAACCTATTGAATGTGCTGCAAGTGTTCCGCCCAAGTCTTGTCATAGATGAGGATGTCATCCAGGTACACCACTACAAAATAATTGGTGAAAGGCCACAAGATATCATCCATTAGACTCATGAAAGTTGTTGGGGCATTTGTTAAACCAAAGGGCATGACCAACCATTCAAAAAGACCTTATTTTGACTTGAAAGAAGCATTCCATACATATGTCTTCTCTATTGGTACCTGATGGTATCTAGACTTAAGATCAATATTAATGAAGTATTTGGCTCCCTTGAGTTAATCAAGAAGATCGTTGATTCGGGGAATCAGGTATCGGTTCATAATTGTGATTTTATTTAGGGCCCGATAATTAATGCAAAGTCATCAGGTCCCATGTTTCTTCTACACAAGCACAATCAGACTGCCACAAGGTGATAAGTTGGTTCGGATGTGCCCCTTGTGGATCAGTTCTTGGATATTACAATGGATCTCCTTGTTTTCTAACATATAGCAACAATAGACTATTCCATTGTGTAACAGTGTGTCGAAGTTCAAATCAATGTAATGCTTGACCTGGCAGTGCATAGGTACCCCAGTAGGTGAGGAGAAGATGTCTTTGTATGCTTCCACAACCTTATCAACTTGCTTCTTATGTGTGGAGTGGTCGGTCATGGAGACCGTGGATGTGGCTGCAATCTTTCACTCACTCCAATAATGAATCACGAAGAAGAAAAACTTCTCAATCTGAGAGATGACCTTCCTGCATTGCTTGGAAGAGATCAAGGAAATGGCACTAGGTGGGACTACCTAGGGTATCCTGTACAATTTCATGTTCAAAGTAATAATAACACTGTGAGGCCTAGACTCATATACAACATGACATTTCCATAAATAAGGTTGTCCCAAAAGAACATCACAAATTTCAAGGGAAGAAACATCACAAAATACCTCATCTTTGAATGGCTTGATGTCGTATGGCAGGTGACATTGTTGGTTGATGCAAAGATCGCTCCCTTGGTGGAGCCATCCTATGGTGTAGGGTTGTAGGTGTGGCATTGTCGGTAGGGCTAGCTACTTGATGACCTCCACTGTGATGAGGTTCTTATGGATACTTCTATCAATGATGAAGTGTAATGGAGTGCCTTTCACCCACATCTATGAATGAAATAGGTGCTCGCCTTCCTCTATATCATTAGGTTCATCGGGCTAGATCTTGGTGGTAGCAACAGTGACAGTGGG
Organism: Picea sitchensis; assembly: GCA_010110895.2. NCBI lineage: Eukaryota > Viridiplantae > Streptophyta > Pinopsida > Pinales > Pinaceae > Picea > Picea sitchensis. The sequence goes on from SNQJ01S0021961.1 coordinate 9,797, forward strand.
TTCTGCATCAATGATCCATCTCCCCTTTTCTAGTTCTGACTGAGAGTTAGAACCCACATATAATTCAGAGGCTTTCACCTCTACCACCGTTGAATTCTTTGAGCAAAAATCAACAGTGTTATTCTAGGGGCTCTTGTGGAAGTCGCACCACTTCTCGGTATCTTTCTTCGTCTTTCTGTTGTCCTTCTTTGCTTGCAGCTTCGACTGGTTGTCCTGAGGTTGTCCATATTTTCTATGTCCTTTGTTATGTGGGTTGGGGTTTCCCTTTCCCTGCTTCTACTTTGAGGGATTCCCACACCCAAACTGTCATGTCTTTTGTTTAAGCTTCTGTTCAATTTTGACGACATATCGATAGGCCACGCCTAAGGACAAGATGTGAAAAAATTCCATTTCTTTTGGATGTATCTATACAGACGACTGCGATACTTGAGCACTAGATGTCACTTAGAATTATTGATACCCAGCTTGGTGCACAAGGTATGGAAGATATTTGTGAATTCTAGCACTGCTTGGTCCATTTCCCATCGTAGTGTAGTACATTTTGTATACAAGTCGTCATAACTTTGAACATGGTAGTATTGTTCCTTAATAGTATCCCTGAAGGATTCCCAGGTAAGTGTGACTACAAATAATGAGGGTTCCTTCGTTTCCTTTTGCTAAGAGAAAGTATCCCACCGATATTTGATATGGGAGATGGTTTTGAGGAGCACAAAAGTAATATTTTTTCTATTCGAGAAGTTATGGACAGACAAATACCCTTCTAGTAGATTCAACCATTTGTCTACAACATCTGTGTCTATCTTATCTTCAAATATAGGAATATCAAATTTGATCTTTACTTTGAAGGAGGTGGCGCCTCCACTCGAGGTAGATGTGTCATTTGTCGGCAGTCGTCGAAGGATTTGTGCAAAGCTATCCATCATCTCGCTCCTTTGTTGCTTGAGGGATTCCTCAAGAAATATTTTGAAAGGATATCATGTCCCGTCATTTTTATTTTCTCCCTCCATGGAAGGATATTGGGCGTGCAAGAGTTGTTTTCCTCAAGAGAAACAAGTTCGAGACACAACTCTCTGTACCCTAACCTCGTCGGGGACATGCACTAAAAAACAACAAGGAGAAAACCACTCTGATACCACCGATCCAGATTTATGAGAAGAACGAAATGAAAACACAAATTTAAAATATTAACAAAAAGACACAATGAATAAAAATAAGGATACAATAAAATTGGACTTCTATTAAATAAGAAATATGTTGAAACTCTAAAATGCAGACTAAAACAAGCTTGTTAGAATGGTGGCATCTTATCTCTGAGAAGAGATGTGACGGCTACGCTCATTCGCAAGAAGATGAGTACAATGAGGCTCTTAAGGATTTTTAAATAAACATGAATGCCAAAATCCTAGACATCCAAAAAAATAACCCTAAGAGATGAAGCACCAAAAGTCATGTTGGCCCCGTTGGGGTAAGTTAGTACATCAACTTCCTAGGATCGTACTTTTTGCATACGATCTTCGTTTACGGTGCACGATAGCTCGTTGGAAAGGTATTGATGAGGAACTTCATTTAGGGGGCTCAATATAAGCCTTTGGATATTATTGAGGTGCCTGATTGCTAAAAAACATCGTTTAGGCCCTCAAAATGGCTCTGGAAGCTCAGAAACCAAAAAACTGCTAAAAGTAGTGAGTTGCAAAAAAATTGTTTTGAACGAGTTGGACAAGGTGGGTGGCCACTGAGATCCTCCTGGATCAAAATTTCATACATTCAAATCCAAAGGGAATAGGGTATGTACACCTACTTAAACTGTGTCTTGACGACATCATCATCATCATCCAAAAATAATTAAATAAATACTGATTGTATATTTATCTTTCTTAAAATGAATATTTAGAGATAATTAAATGTACACTTCTTATATTAAATACTAAATAACTCATCTTACACTCACTTGTAAATAGATTAATCCTTCTTAAAAAAACACACATATAAATAACTTATCTTACACACACTTACAAATAACTTATCTTACACTCACTTATATATTAATTTATGGTTTTTAAATAGTTTTAAATAATTCTTTTGAATAATATATGTTATAAAAGGTTATTAATTTTTTTTAACTAATATATTATAATATTATTCTAAATATTAATTCATTTAGCTTGATATTCTATTTGTAAAACCTTAGCAAGTATTAGTAATTCTGATTATTTCAATAGTCCACTTATCACTCATTGCATTGAGTGATGCTCAGAGGTGAAGAAGTGGGATTGAAAATAGCAAAATAAATCACATAGCATCAATAATCACATCAGAGGCTTGCACCTGGTAACCAAGACTTCCCATGCAATCACCCATCCCAAGACTCATCTAGCTCAAGCATGATTAATTGTAGAGTTTTCCCCACAATCAAGTGCACTTAGTTTGCTATCCCATTTGCAAAACCTTAGCAAGTATTGCCCCTTATTAACTATTTAGATAGAGATCCATCCCTTCACTCTTTTTACATCGAGGAGCTTCTACAATGCAACATATTAGATATCATTTTTAGGATTAAGTGCATAGAGTGATGACTTACTCTATGCAATTAATCCCAAAATTGATATCTAATATGTTGCACTGTGGAAGCCCCTCAATGCTTAAACAAAAAGAGTGAATGCACTATAACTGAATAGTCCGTAAGTCACAATACTTGTTAAGGTTTTGTAATTGGGGTAGCAAGCTAAGTGGGCTTGATTTTGGGGAAAATTTAAAACTCCACAGTTAAGTGGGCTTGGGCCACAAGAGCCTTTGGATGGGTGATTACCCCGGAATTCCTAGTTATCGGGTTCAAAATAACTAGAATTAGCATAGATTTAAGTTTTTTTGCTAATTTGTTTTAATTGATATTTATACGTTTTACAATTATTTATTATTTTGTGATACATGCTACATATTGAATTGGGTTATAAAGTATTTAATATAGGACAAGGGTAAACATGTTTCTCCTCCTCGAAGGTCATAGGTTCAAATCCATAGGGGGGTTAGGTGGTTAAGAACACGTGTCTTCTCCTCAAAGGTGATCCAAATTTATGAGCAGGACGAAATGAAAAAAAAGATTTATAATATTAACATAGAGACACAATGAATAACAATAGAGATACAGTAAAACAAGACTTCTATTAAATAAGAAATATGATCAAACTGTAAAATGCGAACTAAAACAAGCTTGCTAGAATGGTGGCAGCTTATCTCTGAGAAGATATGTGACGGCTACGCTCATTCGTAATATGATGAGTACAATGAGGTTCTGAAGGCATTTTAACAATAAACATGAATGCCAAAACCCTAGACATCCAAAAACCTAACCCTAGGAGATGAAGCGCCAAAAGTCATGTGAGCCCCGTTGGGGTAAGTTAGTACATCAACTTTCTGGGGTCGTAACTTTTGAATACGATCTCCGTTTAGGGAGCATGATAGCTCGTTGGAAAGGTACTGAAGAGAATCTTCATTGAGGGGGATCAATCACATTCTTTTGATATAATTGAGGTTCCTGATCATGAAAAAACGTCGTTTAGGCCCTCAAAATGGCCCTGGAAGTTCAGAAACCGAAAAATTGCTAAAAATAGTAAGTTACCAAAATATTGTTTTGAGCTAGTTGGACAAGGTGGGGGGCCACCAAGATGCTCTTGGATCAATCCTGTCCCTTAGGAAGAAATGGTCTCCATTGCGTTGAGTGCCCCCATCAGATGAGGAAATTTCTATTGAATTTGGCCCCAGGTGAGCCACTTGCTTTGGTGCAGGAGTTGCCCTACTTTGATAACCTGATAAAGCTAGATCCTTTTCCAGTGATTTCCCTTGACATGTGTGTCCATGATTTGATCAGTGGATTCCTATTCCATGCAGTCAGGGTTGAGCTAAAAAGAATTGTCACTCACAGCCTTGGTGATGGTGTAGGGTCCATAACGGAGTGGATGAAGCTTCTGATGATGCCCTATAAGGCATTCTTTCTGCAACTGAAACCAAACTTTGTCTCCCACCTAAAATTGGTGTGGCACCCGATGTTGATCATGGTGTTGCTTCTAGTTGGCATTGGACTTCTGTAAAATATCCTAAACCTATTGGCATATGTGATGGATCTACTCAATAAACCTGATGGATTTTTCAGCTCCAGTTGAAGCATGCAATGAGTCTTTCTGGGTGGTCGAAAGAGGTAGTGAAACATCCATGGTATCCAATGGTTGAAATCCAAACCCCACTTGAAAGGGGTTGTGGCTGGTTGAGCTATGTATGGCTCTATTGTATCTATGTTGAACATAGGGAAGACTCTCATCCAAGGTGTTGGGTTGCTTGGAATTTTACATGTGTGGGATGTGTACAATCATTCAGTTGACGACCTCGGTTTGGCCATCCATATGGGGGTGGAAGACAATGGAATTGGTGAGCTTGGTGTCCAACAGTGAGAAAAGGCTTGACCAGAATGTGTTGAGGAATAAACTGTCCCAATATGAGATAATGGTTTGTGGGATCCCAAAGTGGATCCACACTCGTTCAAAGAAAATATTGGCAGTGGCCTTTGTTGTGATGCTCTTCTTGCAGGCAGCCAAAATCGTCATCCTGGAAAAGCGATCAACAACCAAAAAAACACAGTCATTTCCCCGCTTTGTGGAAGGAAGGCTCGACATATTGTCCATTGAGATGGATTCCCAGGGCCTTTCAAGAGTAGGAAAATGTGTACATGTCTTGTTTATTAATGTTTGGTTTAGCAATAGTGCAGGCAGTGAAAGACCAAATACACTTGCTGACATCTTGTCGAAGTTTTGACCAGTACAAATTTCGCTACAACAATGCCACTGTCTTTTCCACGTCGAAGTGTCCTGCCACCCGACTGTAGTGGGATTCCCAAATCAGCTTCGCTGACTCGCTTGACGAAACACATAGATGGCCCAGATGGAACAACAACCCATCCTAAAGATGGAAATTGGTGACAACTTTGTTTGCGCCCAACATCTAGTAGGTGTTAGCGAAGTCAAGATCTGTCTCATAGAGGTAGGGCCATTCAGAGGCTCATGGATGCAAGAATTGATCATTGTGGTGAGTTTCGTGACTAGAGGTCGGCTGAGGAAATCAAAAACTCAGTTGGTACGTCTTGTTTTATACTTGATGTTGAGGTGGAATTGGAGAAAATAGGTGGACCACTTCTGATGGTGGTCATTCTGCAATTTTCCTTGTGTCTACATGACTTGCAATGACTTATGATCAATGTGGATGACTGTCTTCTTCTCGATAATGTAATGCCTCCACTAGTAGTAGGCTTGCACAATGGAGTACACTTATTTTTCGTAAGTAGGGTACTTACGGATGACATCTGGTAGTGTCTCATTATGATATGCCACGAGGTGGTCATGTTGAGTGATGACTCCTCCCACAACATTGTCTAAATCATCCGTCTTAATATCAAAGGGTTGTTGCAGGTCATGTAATGAAAGTACTGGGGAAAAGCATAAGCGCTTATTCATATCATCTAATGCTTTATGTTGGGACAGGCCCCACACAAATTTTTCATTACCACCACCTCTGGTTATTTAGATGACGGCCCATGCAATATGGGAGAATCCCAACACAAAACTGCGATAGAAATTGACAAGGCCTAAGAATATTTGAAGCTCAATGAGCGTGGTTGGGGCTGGCCAATCACTGATGAATTGGATCTTTGCTAGATCCACATGAACACCATGTGCATCAACAATGTAACCTAGGTAGTGGACTCTGTCCATGCCGAAGGAGAATTTTTCCAAGTTGGCATATAGCTTGTGTTGTCGTAGAGTGTGCAGAACCTACTGAATGTGTTGCAAGTGTTCCACCCAAGTCTTATCGCAGATGAGGATGTCATATAGGTACACCACTACAATAGAATTGGTGAAAGGTCACAAGATATCATCCATCAGCCTCATGAAATTTGTTGGGGCATTTGTCAAACCAAAGGGCATGACCAACCATTCAAAAAGACCTTCTTTTGACTTGAAGGAAGTCTTCCTACATTTGTCTACTCTATTGGGATCTGATGGTAGCTAGACTTTAGATCAATATTATTGAGGTATTTGGTCCCATTGAGTTGATCAAGGAGATCGTTGATTTGGGGAATCGGGTATCGATTCCTCACTGTGATTTTATTTAGAGCCCTGATAATCAATGCAAAGTCGCTAGATCCCATCTTTCTTCTTCACAAGCACAATCGAGCTACCACAAGGTGATGAGCTGGATCGGATGTGCCCCTTGTGGAGAAGTTCTTGGATCCAATGATGGATCTCCTCATTTTCTAACAGAGAGCGACGATAGACTGGTCTATTGGGCAGCGGTGCGCCGGAGGTCAAATCGATGGAATGCTTGACCTAACAGTGCAGAGGTACCCCATTAGGTGAGGAGAAGATGTCTTTGTATTCTTCCACAACCTTATCCATTTACTTCTACTTCGTGGAGAGGTTGGTTGCGGAGGCCATGGATGTGTTTGTAATCTTTCGCTCACTCCGAGAGTGAATCACGAAGAAGACAAACTTTCTAGTTTGAGAGATGACCTTCCTGCTTTTCTTGGTAGAGATCAAGAAAATGACACTAGGTGGGACTACCTCGGGTGTCCTATACAATTTCTTGTTGAAAGTAATAATAACACTGCAAGGCCTAGACTCATATACAACATGATGTTTCCATAAATAAGGTTGGCCCAAAAGAACATCGCAAACTTCAATGGGAGAAACATCACACAATACCTCGTCTTTGAATGTCTTGATGCCGTATGACAGGAAACACTATTGGTTGACGCGAAGATCGCTCCCTTGGTGGAGCCATCCGATGGTGTAGGGTCATGGGTGAAACATTGTCGGTAGGGCTAGCCGCTTGACGACCTCTGTTGAGATGAGTTTCTTCTAGCCATTGATATCAATGATGAAGTGTCGTGGAGTGCCTTTCACCCACATCTGTGAATGAAAGAGGCACTCACCTTCCTTTGGCTCACCAGGTTCACCAGGTTGGATCTTGGTGGTAGCAACAATGGAAGTGGGTTCTGCGTCAATGATCTGTCTCCCCTTTTATGGTTCTAACTCAGAGTCGAAACCTGCATCTGATTAAGAGGCTTTCACCTTTGCCACCAATGGATGCTTTAAGCAACAATCAACAATGTTATGCCAGGGGCTCTTATGGAAGTTGCATCACTTCCCGGTATCTTTCTTCATCTTTTCGTTGTCCTTATTTGCTTGCAGCTTCATGGTTGTTCTGAGGTTGTCCATCTTTGTTATGTCCTTTGCTCTATGGGTTGAGGCTTCCCTTGCCCTACTTCTGCTGTGAGGGGTTCCCAGACCCAAACTTCTACATCTTTTGTTTAAGCTTCTGCTCAATTTTGGCGACATATCAATAGGCCTCGCCTAATGAAGAGATGTCCAAAAACTCCATTTCTTCCTGGATGTATCTATGTAGACCACTGCGATACATGAGCACCAAATGTCACTCAGAATATTTGATACCCAACTTGGTGTAAAATGTATGGAAGATATTTGTGAACTATGACACTGCTTGGTCACTTTCCTATCGCAATGTGCTCCATTTTGTATACAAGTCATCATAATTTCCAATAGGGTAGTATTGTTCCTTAATAGCATCCCTAAAGGATTCTTAGGTAAGTGCGACTGTAAATAATGAAGGTTTTTTCATTTCCTTTTGCTCACTGAAAGTCTCCCACCAATCTTTGATATGGGGGACGGCTTTGAGGAGCACAAAAGTAATATTTTCTCTATTCGAAAAGTTATGGACAAAAAAATACCCTTCTAGTAGATTCAACCATTTGCCTACAACATCTGCATCTATCTGACCTTCAAATATAGGAATATCAAAGTTGATATGTATCTTGAAGGGGGTGGCGTCTCCGCTCGAGGTAGATGTGTCATTTGTCGACAACCATCAAAAGATCTGTGAAAATTTGTCCATTATCTCATTCCTTTGTGGCTTGAAGGCTTCCTCCAACAACATTTTGAAAGGATCTTCTGTCTTGTCGTCTTTCTTTTCTCCCTCTATGGACCGTTTCTTGGGTGTGCAAGAGCAGTTTTCCTTAAGAGAAACAAGCTCAAGACCCAACTCTCTATACCCTGACCTCGTCGGGGACTTGCACTAAAAAACGACAAGGAGGAGATTGCTCTAATACCATTGATCTAGATTTATGAGTAGAATGAAATGGAAACATAGATTTATAGTATGAACACAAAGACACAGTGAATAACAACAGGGATACAGTAAGATTGGAATTATTAAATAAGAAATATGTTGAAACTGTAAAATGCAGACTAAAACAAGCTTGGTAGAATGGTGACAACTTATCTCTGAGAAGAGATGTGACGGCTGCGCTCATTCACAAGAAAATGAGTACAATGAGGCTCTAAAGGTCTTTTTACAATAAACATGAATGCCAAAACCCTATAGATCCAAAAAACTAACCCTAGGAGATGAAGCGCCAAAAGTCATGTGGGCCCCGTTGGGGTAAGTTAGTACATCAACTTCCCAGGGTTGTAACGTTTGCATACGATCTTCGTTTAGGGTGAACGATAGCTCGTTGGAAAGATATTAGCAAGGAAATTCATTTAGGGGGCTCAACCAAATCCATCGTGGAATATTGAGGTGCTTGATCGCGAAAAAACGTCGTTTAGACCCTCAAAATGGCCCCAAAAGTTTAGAAACTGAAAAACTACTAAAAATATAAAGTTGCCAAAAAATTGTTTTAAAGTAGTTGGACAAGGTGGGTAGGCACTGAGATCCTGAATAAAAATTTCACACATTCAAATCTAAATGGAGTAGGGTATGTACTCCTACTTAAACTTAAACTTAACTTTAGCTTAACTATAACCTTTAAATTAAATTATTATTATTATTATTTAAATAAATATTAAAAACAATTAAATAAATACTTATTGTATATTTATCTTTCTTAAAATAAATATTTAGAGATAATTAAATAGACACTTCTTATATTAAATACTAAATAACTTATCTTACACTCACTTATAAATGGATTAATCTTTCTTTAAAAAAAGACACAAGCTTGTAACTCTATGATTAAGAAGGATCAAATCTATTAAGATATCGACCTTCCTTCAATTTTTTTTTTTTTTTTTTTAATACCCTAAAAGAATTTACACTTTTTAAATTTTAATTTTTCTAAATATTTATTATAAATATTTTATAAATTTTCCTATTACAATTAAAATAAACCACTAATACAAATAAAAAAAATTATAAAATTATACGCACACGTTAACTAAATTATAAAATTATACGCACAGGTTAACTAAAGCTGTCAATTGTCCAATTTGCTGGGGAACCAATCCTGTCAGATTCCTTCTGGACAAAGTCCTGGCAACAAAAGGATTTCCATGAATAATTACAATATTACAATTCCATATAAAACAAAAACAATGAACGGTAGACAACTCAAAAACAAAAAGTGAAACTTACATTACAAAAAATTAAACTTACATTTCAGAAATTCTTATTGAGGAAGGGTTGTTGTGACAGCTAATCCCATTCCACGGGATCAAAAAGCAAGGATCAGAAATCCACGTGCTCATATTAAACGTTTCATTGATACGGACGAGAGCTTCACCTGTAGTTTAAGAACTATTTGGTTAGATATTAGATATTCGATTATCATANAGCTAATCCCATTCCACGGGATCAAAAAGCAAGGATCAGAAATCCACGTGCTCATATTAAACGTTTCATTGATACGGACGAGAGCTTCACCTGTAGTTTAAGAACTATTTGGTTAGATATTAGATATTCGATTATCATACTTAACCATAACCATATAAAATGCAGTCAATGTACGCGCATAGGCAACTATTGGAAATATGCAGATAACACAGATTATTTTAACCATCTAAACAATATGATTAAGAACGTTCTGCAAATCATTAATTTTGAATATTACAAGTTTAGTGAGGGCACTTACTATCTTGGAGATATGTTGCCGGTTGACTATCAAAGACGGTGTAGTACTCAAAAGCGTTGATTATAGGAGGTAGGCTGGAGTTACTGGCCCTCACGAGGGCGAACTGGAAGTCATCTGTTTGATTGGATGGGATTGTGAGCTGCACAGCAGAGTGATTTCGCGGCAGAGTGATTTCGGTTTCAGACCTTTTTTCACCATTTATCTGGACGTAAAAGGATCTGGATTCAGACATATCTAGAATCTGGGTCTCTGCAAAATACAAAAGCAGTAATGATTTTCTCCCTCCTTCTAGGAACGGTCCTAGAGTGACTTGAGGCGGTTCCGAGCTGTTTAAAAGCCACGCCGTTTGCATGACAAGAGGTGGAGGAAAGTCTTCATTGTCGTTTATTAATGTGGACGAATTGACAAGCTCTTCAATGCCTAAGCTTGAGACATCTAAAGGTACATGTGGTGTCCAGATGCCGCCGAATTTGTCTTGAGGATACCTGCATAATTAACCATACAAAGCCATTCAGTTCAATCATTACAAAAAATATTACAACTAGTGGTACCGCATCAAAATTGCCTCTCGCATATAAACGTTCTAAACGTTCTTGTCAGCATATGGTATCGATGGTATAAAGATATATTTTCTKGTATAAATTTATTKCTAYAAACTAATTACAATGARTAKCAACACCRYTAGCTAGACARTTAYSAGGRGTAAMTATATAMKGTTCAAAATGTTCACCTAATYATCGAATSTCCACCACCAACATCAGTTCTCCATATGTTTTTCAATATTGTTCCTGGCTTAACCTGTCCATACATGCCATCTTGGATCATCAGACTCCAAGSTTCCTCRATTCGATAGCAGWGATAAAAGGATCAWCAGACTCCAAGGTTCTGATCAAGCAAATGTATAGCACTGTGCYAGAACTAGCCAATATTCTTTCAACAWRATAAKWTRRATCTCTATCTGYGATTGTTAWGTTTCTCATATACAACGTACCCATTGTCTCAAAAGAGACAGCGAAGCTTCGCATTTGTTGAAATCCACTGTAATTGTAACTTCCAACAAAAAACCATAATCTTAAGAGATAAGGCACATGAGGATCCACAGGCAAGTGATAGCAAGACTTATTGAGAGGCTTTGGAAAGAAGCGTAGACTACTCATATAAGCATACTCATCAGTGACATTCCCTATGTCTGCTGTCTCACCCAGGTGGTCTATGTAATCAGCATCACTGACCCATGTTATATTGTTTTCGTCAGTGTAATCTGTTTTACCTCCGCAATCAATACTCAGAAASCCTGATATAAGTCCAGACATTAATTAGTAAAACAATATCTTGTGAACCAAATAGAAAAACAAATAAACAATGAGGATTCTAAAAATTACTCCGATTTCTTGAATATAGAAAGTTGAATGACCTGGTTGAGCTGTAACTGCAGCCACGAAACACAGAAGCACTTCTAGTGGTGCTCTCCAACCGCCCCATTTGGCACAGCTAATTTTGTACATGGTTCCACTCATATTCATAAAAAGGTGCTTCGCAGTTGTAACAGCAGATTGGAAGCGAAGGATTCACACACAACGCTTCTTATCTGTAGGAGCATCTCCGCGACTCTGCGAAATCCTGCACCCTTTCTTATTTAAGATATTTTTGAATGGTGGGACAGATCGGTATGGTGTGGGGAAAGATTCTTGGCAAGTCACTATGATTTGAAAGCTGTCAAGTGATCCTTACAAATGACTGTGGAAACGGGGTCCCCCCTTACACATCAAGTTCAACGAAAAAACATAAAATGAACAACCAAAATTTGATTTCCAAATCCCTGCCTCTATCTATATTAATTCATGGACGAGCTTGCAACAGACCCCACTATGGCTCCATCTCTCAATTTATCGCGGGGTCTCTTGTACCGTCTTCCTTGAATCAGCAGCCGGGACTTTTTCAAAACCAAACCTTCTTTTATATTTGCTTTAGTCGTAGTCTAAATTTCTAAACATTCTATCAAACGATTTTTCTTTGCGGTAGTATAAACGTTTTATCAAATGACTTTTGTTTGTCTTAATTTAAACTTTTTTATTTTTCTTTAGTCTAAAGTTTTTATCAAATGATTTTTCTTTAATTTTTCTTTAGTGGTAGTCTAAATTTTTTATCAAATGATTTTTCTTTTGTAACATTTTTTGGGATATTTGTCAACTTTTCTTTGTAGTAGTCTAAACTTTTTATCAAATGATTTTTCTTTGCCCTAGTCTAAATGACTTTGAGATATTTGTCCGTAGTCTAAACTTCTTATCAAATGATTTTTCTTTGCCCTAGTTTAAAGGTTTTATCAAATGACTTTTCTTTGCCGTAGTCTAAACGTTTTATCAAATGACTTTTCTTTGGTACCATTTTTTGGGATATTTGTTCGTAGTCTAAACTTTTTATCAAATGACTTTTCTTTGCAGTGGTTTAAACTTTTTATCAAATGACTTTGGGATATTTGTCCGTAGTCTAATTTTTTATCAATTAACTTTTCTTTATAATAGTCTAAATGTTTTATCAAATGACTTTTCTTTAGTAACATTTTTTGGGATAGTCTAAATTTTTTATCAAATGACTCTTCTTTGCCGTCGTCTTCTATCAAATGAGTTTTCTTTGGTAACATTTTTTGGGATATGTATCCTAAATCTAATGAGAAATTATTAAATCTACAGATTTATTATTATTATTATTATTAGATCCACAAATTTGAGTGATTATTTTTTTATAATCTAATTAAAATTTTATTAACCCCTTACTTTGGGTTTGGGGATTGATTAAAAATAGTTGATATTGATTGCAATTTAGACTATTCAAAGCACCCTATTTGTCACTTTTAATTCAGAATACGCGTCAGAAAAGTTAGAGTTGAGTCGCACCCTTGTCACTAAAGTGAGAGGCAGAGGCAGGGTCCATTTTGGAAACAATATCAAAAATTTGTCACTTTTTTAATCAGAATGCACTTTAGAAAAAATGTTGAATGAATTAACTCTCATCACAAGCCATCGACGACTTCAAGTCAGCGCTCGGGCTCTTGTACCCTAGTCATTCAATTAAAGGGCCTGGAAATAATGAAGAAAATTTGTCACATCTTTTTATTAGACATAGCAAAAATTAAGACGTATTGCAATTTCGACTATTCAAAGCACCCTATTTTGTCACTTTTAATTCAGAATACACGTCAGAAAAGTTAGAGCTGGGTCTATTGCACCCTTGTCACTAAAGTGAGAGGCAGAGTGGCAGGGTCCATTTTGGAAACAATATGGAAAATTTGTCTCTTTTTTAATCAGAATGCGCTTTAGAAAAATTGTGGAATGAATTAAATCTCATCACAAGCCATCGACGCCTTCAAGTCAGCGTTGGGGCTCTTGTACCCTAGTCACTCAATTTAAGGGCCCCATGTGGTAATAATGGAGAAAATTTGTCACCTCGTTTTATTGGACATAGCAAAAATTAAGACTTATTACGCATGATGGGTAGTGTAATTTTTTAGTTGAATATTATATTATTTACCATTTAATGAATAGGATGAAAAGTACGGTCTCTATTCAATTAGCAATGTATTACTCATGTCCGTAGTGTATTTGTTTGTGGTTGGATATTATATTATTTATCAGATGAAAATGACACACTATCAATTACTGTAGTGTTTTTAGTGAATATCACTTTTATAAAAGAAAATTGTAATTTCATAAAAAATTATATAATAACAATTTTTCTATAATTTATTTTAATCAATTTATTAATCACTACATTAACATGCACGCTTAGAGAATGAGAGGATGAATTGGATGGCAAGTGAATTTTTTTTGTATTTTTCTTATAATTATCATTGGAATTTGGTTATGTAATGTTTTTGTGAAATTACATTTTTTTATGATTGAAATTGCATTTTTTACTACATAAATGGATTCAACTTCTTGAAAAAGATCTATCTCTATTACATTTGGATTGTGCAAGCTCAACCATTGATATTTATACTTACAACAATTCTTCTAAATTTTTTACTAAATTTTGAAAAAAAATGAACAAGAGAAAAAAATCAAAAAATAACATAGTTAAACTATAGTGTAGTTATTGTAATTCTATGAGAAATGAAGTATTATGATGTGTTTTACTCTTGATTTAGTTAATTCACCTTAACAAATGGTCAATATAATAGTTAGTTATAATATCTTAGGCTTTATTTTTTGTCATTTATTTATTTGTGATTTTCCTCAAATTCAATTGGCTTTGCCCTTGCCTTGGGATTTGAAGCCTAGGGTGGGGTGATGGGATGATGTTAGTGGAGCCGTGCTATGGGTTTATTTGTTGATTATGGGATGATGTTAGTGGAGCCGTTCTATGGGTCTATTTGTTGATTTTTCTTGATATATGCATTTAAACTTCAGCGTTACCAAATCAAGTAGGCTTCGTACTGAAATTTTTCCATTTCATGCAAGTTAAAGTTTTACGTGTTTTGATCAATTTGTTAGAAAACATGGTCTTAAAATTGGTCAAAACCTCTAAAAGAAAAGTTCCATGAATAAAATTCCTATCACAGAGATGAAAATCTAACTCTATGTTATCAAGTAGCAGGATTCATGAGTTATGCTAAACATTAATGAGAAAGTTTGGTAAAATGGAGAGTTAACAAAGAATGAAAACAAGTGAGACACTTTTGAAAGAGAAACATTAAACACCATACATTGAGTCAATCATTGCCTCACTAGAGTATGCACAATTAAATCATAAATAATGTGTATATAATGAAGATGATGCACCATGCACCTATTGATTTTTTTGAAATAAACATAGAGGATGTTGCATTTCTTCATCTTTAAATATACATTTTATTTCATTATGTATGATTTAGGAAATGGTTGATATGTCCTCAAGGATCAAATAAACATATATAATTAGTATGCATTTAGTCTCATCAATTTATTATTTCCATATTTATTAATTTTCATGGCAAATTGTCTTTTGAAAGCTCATTTTTCTTATTTCCATATTTATTAATCTTTATGGAAAATTGTCTTTTGAAAATGGAGTTCTAATTTTTCTTGAAGTGACCACTTGTCTCTCCTTATTGTTACATGCCTAAATTAATATTAGAACCCTTTTATCCTTTACTCCAAGGTTTTTTCCATGTCATCTCCTTCCTCAGTGTCATCTCTTTACTCCAAGGTTTTTTCCATGTCATATCCTTCCTCACTTCCATCATTGTGTGAAAAATATGAAATAAATATTTTTTAGACCCTTCTTATCCTTTGCTACATCAAATTCAAGGTTTTTTCTATGTTATCTCCTTCCTCACTTTCATCATTGTGTGAAAATGAAATAAATAATTTATCCACTTTGAACATCATTGTATGAAAAAGATAAAATAAATAATAATTTATTAAAGGTTGCTTGATTATCTTCTATCATCTTTAGAATCTATGCTTTATGACTCATACTTTGTTATCAATATTTCAAAATATTGAGATAGAAAGATGTTGCAATATCATGTATTATAAAGGTGCATGCTCAATGGTGTCGGGTTAGGGAAAGAATTCTGGGTAGAGGCAGTGGGTACTGCATGTTACCTGGTCAACAAATCACCCTCATCAGCGTTGGACGACAAGACTCCACAAGAGGTATGGACTGGTAAGGAACCTCCTCTCACACATCTCAAGCTTTTTGACTGTGATGCATATGGTCATGTTCCAAAGGAAAACAGGAGTAAGATGGATAAGAAGGCTGAAAAGTGTATCTTTATTGGATATAAAGATGGTCTCAAAGGTTATAAGCTTTGGAACCCAAAAACTAAGAAGGTAGTGTATAGACGAGATGTGGTATTTAGAGAAATGAAGGATGTTGTTAAACAGGAAGTCCTACCAATTAAGGAAGAACCAAAGAAGATAGAGTTTGATTTAAAGGATGATGAATCCGACTCTATAGAAGAACATGAATCAGAAGAAGAAGATCCTCATACTCCAGTATTGAGGAGATCAGATCAAGAAAGAAGGCTACTGGAAAGGTATAGTCCATCTGATTTTCATTCAAATTTTGATTTGTCTATTACTGATGATGATCCTAGAACTGTCAGGGAGGCAGTGGATTCAGAGGATCGAAATCTTTGGAAAAGGGTCGTGGAAGAAGAAATGACATCTTTGGATAATAATGAGGCTTGGGATCTAGTGGAGTTTCCAACTAGAAGAAAGCCCATTGGCAGCAAATGGATATTTAAAAAGAAGATGAATGCAGAAGGAAAAGTGGAGAAATACAAAGATCGCTTAGTAGCAAAGGGTTATTCCTAGGTTGAGGGAATTGATTTTGGTGAGATTTTTTCTCCTGTTGCCAAGTTAACCTCCATAAAAATTTTGTTATCTATTGCTGCTGCATTTGATTTTGAAATTGAACAAATGGACACGAAGACAACATTCCTATATGGGGATCTGGAAGAAGAAATCTATATGAAGCAACCAGAAGGTTATGCTGTGAAGGGAAAGAAGGAGTTGGTATGCAAGATGAAAAAATCCTTGTATGATTTAAAACAATCACCAAGGATGTGGTATCAAAAATTTGATACTTATATGCTGGGACTTGGCTTCACAAGAAGAAAAGAGGGTCACTGTGTGTATTTTAAATTAATTGGTGATCATTTGATTTATTTGGTCTTGTATATGGATGACATGTTGTTGATAGGAAACAACAAGGAGATTATACAGGATGTGAAAACTCAGTTGTCCTCTAAATTTTAAATGAAGGATCTCGGTGCTTCAAATTTCATTTTGGGTATGGAAATTAAAAGAGATCGGAAAAAGAGGAAACTCTGGTTAAATCAGAGAAAATATGTCGAGACAATATTGCAGAGGTTTAATATGCAGGAATGCAAACTGGTCAAGGTTCCTATTCATGTTGGTGTAAAGTTATCTACGGATCAGTGACCCACGACACATGAAGAAGAGGAGGACATGTCTCATGTTCCATATGCCAGTGCATTTGGTAGTTTGATGTATGAAATGGTCTGTACTAGACCGTACATTGCACATGCAGTGGGATTTTTGAGCAG
>SNQJ01S0021961.1:39114-88557 GCA_010110895.2 Picea sitchensis
ATTAGACATATCAACAAAGATAAAAATTATCATATCAACAAAGATAAAAATTATCATATCAACAAAGATAAAAATTACACATAATCCATGAATTCACGTGAGGGTTCAAAATGATAAGGTGTCCAAGTTTCTCTTAGAAGCTTATATCAAGTGATATTGGAGATGTTGGATATGCCAATACAATAATAGGATTATATAGACATGACCTTGGATTTTATGTTGTGGAAGGGTACACCATAATACATATCAAGAAATAGATGAGAGCCAACAAGAATAGAGATGATTTTAGTTTTAAATGCCAAAGAAAAGTAATGAATGTTGGATCATGAATCATTCTCATGATTCATATCCATTATCATATAATATAAGAGGTATAATGCTCACTAAACATGCCAAAGTTAGAAATGAGATGGATGGGTTGTGGAAAATGAAAGCCTTCTTATCTATAAATTAATTAATTTTTCTTACATAACACTATCAAGATTTTTAATATCTTTCAAAACTTGTAACTTTGTAACTATAAATTAATTAATATTTCTTACAGAACACTATCAAGATTTGATATCTTTCAAAACTTGTAACTTTGTAATTAAAAGTGATTAAATCTTTTGAAAAATAAATCTTCCCTCAATTTTTTATATCATAAAAAAATTATATTTATAAATTAATTTAATTTTTCTAAATATTTAATAAAAAATTATTATAACTTTTTAAATAAATTAAAAAAACAATTAATATAAATAAAATAATTATAAAATTATACTCACATGTTAACTAAAGCATTCAATCTTCGAAACATTATACTCACAAGTTAACTAAAGCAGTTAATTGTCCAATTTGCTCAGGATTCCTTCTCGACAAAGTGCTGGCAACAAAAGGATTTTCATGAATAATTACAATATTACAATTCCAATTCCATATAAAATCAATGAATGGTAGACAACAAAAAAAAAATGAAACTTACATTACAAAAAATTAAATTTACATTTCCGAAATTCTTATTGCAGAAGGGTTGTTATGACAGCTAATCCCATTCCACGGGATCAAAAAGCAAGGATAAAAAATCCAACTGGTCATATTAAACATTTCTTTAATACCGACGAGAGCTTCCACTGCAGTTTAAGAACTATTTGGTTAGATATTCGATTATCCTACTTAACCATAACCATGTAAAATGCAGTCAATGTACGCGCATAGGAAACTATTGGAAATATGCAGATAACATAAATTATTTTAACCATCTAAACAATATGAATAAGAACATTGTGCAAATCATTAATTTTGAATATTAGAAGTTTAGTGAGGGCACTTACTATCTTGGAGATATGTTGTCGGTTGAGTATCAAAGAGGGTGTAGTACTCAAAAGCGTTGATTATAAGAGGTAGGGTGGAATTAGTGGTCGTCATGAGGGCGAACTGGAAGTCATCTCTTTGAGGGACAACATAACTATTACACCCATTAGTATAAGTGTTTTCCAACAACTTGTACAGTTTTCCACACTAAACTCCCCTCATCAACACCATTTCTCCTCGTACCATCTTGCAAGTGCCCTTTCCCAATACAGTACTCACACCTACATCATCCAACTTGCTTACAGATATTAGGCTCCTAGCTAATTTTGGAATGTGCAGAACCCGAGGGAGAGTTCTAATCCTTCCATCTTTTAGCAACAACTTAACCCTTCCACGTCCCATGATTTTGGTTGTCGAGTCATCTCCTAGGAATACAATACCACCATCGTATTTTTCATATTCACAGAACCACTCCCTGTTAGGAGTCATATGATATGACGCACCTGAGTTGATCAACCATACACTATGGTCTACATGTGTACATGTAGATGCCAGGTAAACATAACATCCTTCTTCAGTGGAGGTTTTCACCTCTGTGGAAGAGGCATTATCAAATCCCTTTGGTTTATCAACCTTTTTAGAATTGCAATCTTTCTTATAATGCCCTACTTTACCACACTTCGAACATTTCCTCAAAGATTTTCTTGGAGACTTAGATCTACCTTTAGATTTAGATCTCCCCCCACTGGCCCCGAAGACTTATCAGGATTCCTTTCTTGGGTACAACCTCTTACAAATAAAGCATGTGTTCTCTAACCATCCATGTTTTTTTGCCTCATCTCTTCAAATAACAAGGATGCAACTACATCCTCATACTTCAATGTATATTGAGTGGTACTACCAATTGCTACAACCAGAATAGCCCAAGAGTCTGGCAAACAACATAAAAAATTAATACACTTATCTTCTTCTGCAATTGTAATAACAACAAAGACAAGTTGACTTACCAAAGTATTGAAGGCATTTAGATGTTCTATCACAGAATCTCCATCTTCCATCCTAAGATGATACAACTTCTTTCGAAGAAACAACTTTTTTGCCAGGGACTTTGATTGATACAAATTCCCTAACTTATCCCATAGTTCCTTGGTTGTAGATTCTCCTGAGACATTCAACAACACTGAATCTACCAGGCAGAGTCGAATAGTACTCCTTTCTCTTCTATGCAGCTTCTCCCAATCTTTCTTTGACATACTAGTAGGTTGTGTACTAGTAGTTTGTGTACCAGTAGATTGTGTGCTAGTAGACTGCATACCAGTAGGTTGTATACCAGGATCCACAATGATCCATTGTTCTTTGTCTACAAGAAGGTCCTCCATCTTGAGCTTCCATAGCTCAATTTTTTACCGTTGAACTTCTCTATCTCGATTCTATAATAGCTCACCATTCCTCTTTCTACACTCGAATCACCACTATAAAACCTCCCACTGAACCCAGGTTTATCACAGACCCAAGATAAACTTGATCTATCAAGACTGAACCAAACCCTCAACAACAAAGGTGTCCCCCTAAAGCCAAAAACAAGCTCTGATACCACATGTAATTTTTAAACCTGTGAAGTAAAGCAATGCATACAGATTCTTAAGCAAAACGGAAATGAATCAATGGCTCATACACACAATACACAAACATTTACACTGGAAACCCTTAACCGGGAGAAAACTAGCCTTCCTTGGTGCAACAACTTTCAACTCTTCATTGTATTAATTTCACCATTCACAATACAATATATACAATATTTTAGGTATTTCGTAGATACCAAAACCATAATCTCTTAATCCATGATTAATTTAGAAAACCGTAAAAGTAACAAAATCTGTGCCCACACATAGTTGGGATCGTTAGATGCAGTTGTCGAATCTGGCACACCCACACACAGTTGGGATCGTCAGACATAGTTGTCGAATCTGGTGCACCCACACACACACATACAAATAATATAATACATACCCAACATATAGGTGCTCAAGCTTAGCAAATATTGGTCTTCTTCTTTATTAACTACAAAAAAAATATATGTATTCACAACACCATGGTATGGTGTCAATGTAGCAGATTTATAAGGCATTCATGCAAAGTATTTAAGCATCTAATTAAAAATAATTCCAAGAGTAAAAATTTGGGTATTACATCCCCTCCCCATTGGAATAACACCATCCTCGGTGTTCTTTATTGTAGCAATGTCTATTGTAAAAATTGGGATGGATAAGCCTCTCTCATGGCATCCTCCATCTCCCAAGTGGCCTCATTTTTATGAAAGTGATTCCAGTACACTTTTACCCGATTGATGGCTCAGTTCTTGAGCATTGTGACTTTCCTTTCTAGTGTGCATATGGGCTCTGGTTGGAACACTCCCTCTGGTTCCACCTAGATAACATTCCAATCAATAACATGGTTAGAATCATGTAAATATTTTTTAAGCAAAGATACATGAAAAACATTATGTATTTTAATATCAGCAGGAAAAGTAAGCTTATAAGTTATTGGTCCCATCCTTTCCAAAATTTTGAATGGTCCACAATATTTGGGTGCAAGTTTTGAATAAGCTCCAAGCCGCAATGAATTCTTGTGTGGTTTCAGTTTAAGATACGCATGCTCACCAACTTTGAATTATTTATGCGTTCAGTTTCTATCTACGTAACTTTTATGTCTATCTTGGGCTATCTTCAAGTTTTGTTTGATCTTGATGACTTATTTCTCCATGTATTTCAACATTTCTAGTCCAAGTGTGATTCTATTCACTGGATTGTCCCATCTTATGGGTGTATTACACCTTCTACCATATAGTGCCTCAATAGAACTCATCTTTAAAGATGTTTGGTAACCATTATTATAGGGAAACTTGACCAAATGTAGGTAATCCTCCCATTTACTTCATCTATTCATGACGTGCATGCAACGAAGCATGTCTTCCAGTATTTGGTTTTTCCTCTCTGTCTTCCCAACTGATTATGGATGATAGGTAGTGCTGAAATTTAACTGTGCACCCAAGCCTTCGAACAGTCCTTTCCAAAACCTTGATGTAAACTTTCAATCCTTGTCAAATATGATTGTGGTAGGTATTCAATGAAATATGAATAGTTCTTTCATGAAAATCCCTACAACATTTACTACTTTAAAGGTGGACTTTATAGGGATGAAGTGAGAAACCTTGCTCAATTTGTCCACTACAACCATGATGGCATCATGTTGTTTCATTGTCTTCAACAATCTTGTGATAAAGTTCATGTTGATCACTTCTCATTTCTATTTAGGAATGGTTAAAGGTTTCAACAAGCCTATTGGATGTTTATGTTCTTCTTTAAATTGTTGACATTCTAAGCATCTTGCAATATAGTAAGCAATTTCATTTTCATTCTAGGCCAAAAGCACTATTTTCGTATTGCAATACTCATTTTATGATAACCTGGATGTCCCGAGTAAGGTTTCTTGTGCATTTCATCCAATATAAGTCTCTTTAACTCCTATATATCATGAATGTAAATCTATCCTGATAGATCATCATTCGTTCCTCAGTGATATGATAGCCATCAAATTTTTGGTTTGATGGCTCTTGTTATAGGCCTTCCTTTACTTGTAAAAAGTACTCATCCTTACCTAAAGATTCTTTTATCGTAGACTTCATATCATATTCACAATTGATGATAGCTTCCAAATGTGTAGTCTGCAAACTTTTGTTGAGTGCATCTGCTACCTTGTTCTATTTTCCCTTTATGTGTCTGATTTCAAAATCACACTCACTCGTGAATGCTAACCATCTAGTTTGTATAGAATTCAAGTGAAGTTGATCGAAAATATGCTTAAATCCATTGTGATCTATCAATAAAATAAATTTTGTACCCATCAAGTAATGCCACCACATCTTCACTGCATGTATTATCGCTGCAAGATCTAGGTCATGGGTAACATAGTTCCTTTCATGCTCCTTCAATTTCCTGGATCCATAAATTACCACATCATTATATTGCATAATAACTCCACCCAATCCTTATTTACATGCATATGTACACACTTTGAAGTCTTTAGTACCGATTCACTTGTTAGAATATGCTTCAACTATTGAAAGCTTTCTTCATATATAGGAGAACACAAACTTTACTCCTTTATTTTGCAAAGAGGTTATGGGATGGCCAATTTTTTTAAATCCCTCAATGAATCTTCTATAGTATCATGTCAGTCCCATAAATGACCTTATATCAGTCACATTCTTCAGAGTGATCCAGTTCATAAAGGCATTTATCTTTTTTGGGTCAACTAATATTACTTGATCTAATATGATGTGTCCCAAATATTCTATATGCCTCTAGTAGAAATCACATTTATTGAGCTTGGAATACAACTAATGCTCTCTTAGTTTCTATAAAACCAATTTGAGATGATCCTCATGTTCTTCTTATGATTTAGAGTATATAAGGATGTCATCGATAAAGACCAATACAAACTTATCTAGATATTTGTTGAAAACATTGTTCATGAGATACATGAATGTAGCCAATGCATTAGTGGGTCCAAATGGTACCATTGTGAACTCGTAATGACCATACCTTGTTCTGAAAATTGTCTTATGAATATCCTCATATTTAATCCTAACTTGATGATACCCTAATCTCAATTCAATCTTTGAAAATACTTTTGCTTCTTGTACTTGATCGAACAGATAATCAATTTGGGGAAAATGGTACTTGTTTTTCACTGTCAATTTGTTCAACTGTTTGTAGTTAATGCATAGTCGAAGAGTACGATATTTTTTCTTCACAAATAGTATAAGTTCTCCCCAAAGAGACACACTTGGTCTAATATATCCTTTGTCTAACAAATTCTATATTTTCATATTCAGTTCCATCATTTCAGGTGTACTCATTATGTACGGAACTATTGATATAGGTGTAGAACCAGGCATGAGATCAATTGAGAAATAAATATCTCTTCTAGGAGATAGACCTCATATCTCTTTTGGAAAGACATCCTTAAATTATTGAAGTATTGAATAGTCTTCAATCTTTGAATCTTTGTTTTTTTTTTACTCCAATACATGAACTACATATAACAAGCAACCTTTTCTGGCACTCCTTTTTAATTGTAAGGTTGAAATCTGTATAATAGAAATGGTTCTTACAGTGCCTTTCACAAAACTTGGATTCCCTTCACCATCTATACATTCAAAGGTTTTATTGTAGAAGTTCAACTTTATTTTATGCGATGTCAACCAATCCATGCCAATTAAGGCATCATATGAACCCAAAGTTAAAATATTCAATTTCACCCTTGTAAGCAATCCGTCCATTTCCACTGGGAAATCTTCTATCAATTCACTAACCTTTCTCGTTACTCGTGTAGCCAACTGAACTAACTAGGATTTCTTGTGTTTTCTTTACTCGTTATTGTAATTATATGAGAAAGGAAATATTATGATGTCCCATACATTTTACTCTTGCTTTAGTTAATTCACCTTAACAAATGGTCAATATAATGGTGAGTTATAATATCTTAGGCTTTAGTTTTTGTCTTTTATTTATTTGTGATTTTCCTCAAATTAAATTGGCTTTGCCCTTGCCAGTGATTGCTTTGGGATTTCAAGCCTAGGGTGGGGCAATCGGATGATGTTGGTGGAGACCTAAGATGGGTTGGGTTGGGTCTAGGAGGCAGACTCCATTTGGTGTGTTGTGTTGTGAGGTTTGACAAGGGGAAATATTAAGCATCATGCACTCAGTGAATCGCTCATGTTGCATGTCTATTTGTTGATTTATGATTTAAACCTCTTCTTTACCAAATCAAGTTGGGCATCGACTATGGGGTACTATAATCCTCTCATTTTCGGGGAGTCAAATTTTTATGTGTTTTGTTCAATTTTTTCGAAAACATGGTCTTTTAATTGGCCAAAACCTCTAAAAGCAAAGTTCCATGGACAAAGTTTCTATCACAAGGATGAAACTCTAACTTCCAACACAGTTCCTATTGGATTTGAAACCAATTTTACATGTTGTAGTATGAACCCAGTGCTATCAAGTAGCAAGATTCCTTAGTTGTACTAAACATTAATGAGAAAGTTTGGTAAAATGGAGAGTTAACAAAGAATGAAAACAAGTGAGATAGGTGTCAAAGGAAAATATTAAGCACCATGCATTGAGTCAATCATTGGCTCGGTGCCTGGTACATAATGTCCATTAAATCATAAATAATGTATATTATAATGGAGAGAATGCACCATGCATAGAGTTTAGTACATTGACTTTTTCAAAATAAACATAGAGGATGTTGCATTTCTTTATCTTTAAATATGCCTTTTATTTGACTATGTATGATTTAGGAAATAGTTGGTATGTCCTAGAAAAATAAAATAAACATATATGATTTGTATAAATTTACTCTCATCAATTTATTATTTATTATTTCCATATTTATTAGTCTTCATGACAAATTGTCTTTTGAAAATGAAGTTCTATTTTTTCTTGAAATTGCCACTTGACATGCCTAAATTAATCTTAGAACTTTTTTTATCATTTGCTCTAAGGATTTTTCCATATCATCTTCTTCCTCACTTCCATCATCGTGTGAAAAATATGAAATAAATAATTTTTAGAGCTTTCTTGATTCTTGATCCTTGGCTCCATCAAATAAATAATGGTGTTTTTTGCATTCGTTTTTGGGCAATTTTTCAGCACATAGTTTTTGCTGATGTTTTTCTAATTACAGTTAAGGAATTAGGGTTGTTGACTAATTTGGGTCAATGGATTAGGGATTTGGATGTCGCGGGATCCTATATGTATATTGTATTGTAAACAATGAAGGATGATGAATAGAATATTAGAGGTGTGGCTCTAAATAGGTTGTTGGTTTTCTCGGTTTGGGTTTCTAGGGTAACAATCTGTGTGTAATGTATGTCTGTGCCATTGTACATTTTTTGTTTTTATTAAGAATCATTTGCAATAATTAATTGTACAAGGTTAAAGTCTACAATACCATAATAAAGGCTAGTTTGTAGTCAAAAAGAAGAGATTTTTTACTCATCAACTTGATGATTATGCCAAAGTCTCCCACCATTATTAGAAATTGAGTTTTTGCATCCACAATTAATTGCAATCCCTTGCCGTAATAAATACGATATTTCTTGGTTATTGAATTATATCTCATATCCCCAAACATAGGTAAATTATGTTTTTCCTCCAAGATAAATGAAAATCCCCACACATGCCACCCCTAATTGTAAAAGTTAATATTAAAAATAATAATAATAATATCACAACAATCTATCTATAGTTCAAGATTGACAAACACAATACATTTTTTTTTAAATGACAAAGGATCACATATTTCAACCGTTGGATCTCACCAAAATGAACGATTAGGTTTTTTCTTATGGTTTTCATATCAACCCTCAGCCGCCTCCCCATCCCTTTTATAAGGGTTGGACGATTTTGGTGGTCATCCTAATTATGTCCCTCTTTCCTCTCTCCACACCTTTGTGGGAGGAGGAAAGGTTGATCCCTATGCAGCTTGGTGCATGTCTGGGTTTGACTATTATCGCGAGCCTATTCTACAAGGCCATTACCCTCGAGGTAATACATGCTCCTGATATGGTAGAACATTGGAACCCATCTTCATGCATCAACAAAGTTCACAGGTTCTACACTACCTTCAAAATACTGGCTTTGTTTGTATAGAGGATTACATATTGCATTTTATGGAAAACTAGGAGTCAACAAATGAGAAATTGGGAATTTGGTATTGTCTTTCAACTATTCACCGGTCCATAGGTCCTTTTCTCTTGCATAAATTTTGAAATTTGGAGGGAGGATTAGAGAGAGTGTGTATTTCAGTAGAGTATGCGAGCCACTCAAATTGGGTTGTTGTTCCTTAACATTTGTATGTAGATTTTTTTAGGAGTTGTAATCTCGTTAGCTACTTATAGTTAGTTTGTGAAACCATTTTATAGTCACTTCCATTACTAAATCATAAAACTGTCACATGTATAATATTTATACATTTAATAAGAAATCGATTTTGTGTGTTCATTCTTCAATATTTTGGTGTATTCTTCTTTCTGTATTATATTCATGGTATTAGAGCCGTTGGTTGGGAGAAGGAGAGGTTGTTTCTATCTGCGACTCTCTTCCACTGTTTGTTAAGAACACAAGGGGTTCTTAATGAACAACTTCACTTTGACTCCATAATAAAATATATAATAATAATTTATTGTAAAAATATGATGATGTTACAAGGATAGGGCCTACCTATATATATGCCCTTTATGGTTTTTATGAAGAATCATGACCTTTTATTACATCAATGTTTAATTTACTTTATTTATTTATTTTAATGTCTTTATATTATTTATTTATTGTAACATTGCCCTTCCCTTAAATTTTGCTTTGTCCTCAAAGCAATGGTAAGGAAGGATGTAACTAGTGAAAGTGCTTTGACTCCCATGCGGTGTCTTCTTTCGGTAGATTTTTTCATTTAATCAGGTATTCCTTGATTACTCGAGCATGTAATCTCTTTTCTCGGGTGGCGATAATGGCTTCGAGCTCTAAAATGATTCTTCCTTCCTCATCCAACACATGAAGTATAGTTTGCACCTTTTGTTGTTGCCCCAAGACTCTCTTTAGACATGATACATGAAAAATGTTATGGATATGACTTTTATCTGGTAAATCCAATTGGTAAGCTACGTGACTGATTTTTCTATTTATTTGATATGGTCCATAAAATTTTGGTGGCAATTTATTCTTCCCATGTTGTTTAAGGGATAACTGTTTGTAAGGTTGAAGTCTCACAAATACCCAGTCTCCTACTTCAAACTCTCTTTATGTTTGGTTTTGGTTAGCTTGTTGCTTCATTTGATTCCTTGCAACTGTTAAGTTTTCTTTGAGTAACTGAAGGATTTTCTGACTTTCGTCTAAATGGTGTTTTATGATGCAACTTTTATGTGGCTAGTGGCCAACTCCTTCCACGATGGAGGTTTGTAACCATAAAGAGATTGGAATGGTGTCATTTTAGCTGATGTGTGATAACTAGAATTATACCACTACTTAGCAAGGTGAAACCATTGAAACCATTTATTTTGTAGATTGGAAGCGAAGGATTCACACACAACGCTTCTTATCTGTAGGAGCATCTCCGCGAGTCTATGAAATCGTGCACCATTTCTTCTTTAAGATATTTTTGAATGGTGGGACAGATCGGTATGGTGTGAGGTAGTGTGGGGAAATTTTCTTGGGAGGTGCTCCCATGGTCCCCGGAGTGAGATTTCACTATGATTTGAAAGTTGTCAAGTCATCCTTACAAATGACCGTGGAAACGAGGTCCCTCTAAGCAATGATTTATGTTCAATTTTAATTTTTTATTTATTTTGAATTTCTGTTCAATTTTAATTTTTTATTTATTTTGAAGTGTAGATGATGAGAGGAAATTGATAGCATTAAGCACCATGCATGGTAACATTGACATAGAATGAAGTTTTCAACAAGTAATGTTATAGATTATAAGGGTATCATATGTTTATGAGTTACTATATTTTTACCTATACGTACAACGGGAAACGGAAACGCCCCTCCCATGCATGAAACACAAGAGAGGTGTAACGACCCGAAAAAAATAATATAAAGGTATAGATGTACTCTCCTTGCCTCCTTACTGAATTTAAGGTGAAAGAGAGAGAAGTTGGGCTACCCTATTCTATCTATCTGAAACAACTAAGGGAGATGGATAATGCTTACCTTTTTCATGCAATCATTAGAATTGTAGAATATGTGCCCATCTCACCCTAATCTAGATAGTGACAAATAATTGTTAGTCGGGCAAGGCACATCCTTCGATAATATCTCACAGCAATGAGGTAAGGTAAAGAAAGAATAGGTCTTGAATATATATTTGTTTTATGAAGAGAAATATATCCTTGGAGGACCTAGTACTACTAGGTTACTGTAAGCCCAAATACCTAGTGCGCTTCCATCAAGTGCTCTCCTCCATATCTCTTGTGAGGATTAAAACATTACCATCCTCCACATTCTTTGTGAGCAGGATCTCTCCACAGTATGCCAACCTACCACAATGTCCTTGATCTATCCCATCTTTGGATTCACAATTTTGACCTTCAGAACTTCAGATACAAACTTATGTCCTCTTTCTCCAGCACCATCACTATTCAGGGGTAAATATTAATTTTTAGCTCTTCCTCCTTCATGAGACACACACTGATGGAGGCTGAAGTCAATGCACTCATGAGTGTTGCCAACGAGGCCATCTGGAACAATACAGGCCTCTTCACCTTGACAGACAATCTCTCTAGGTGCACTAACCTATTACAACCTTCCATTGAAACTGTAACTATGTCCTCTACCTCTGGTATTACATCTCCCCACCATACTCCTCTAAACACTACCTCCTTTCCATCTCTTACCACTCATCCCTTCATATCTACCATTTCTTCTATCAACTTTGCTCCTGCTCACATTTCAACCTCCCAACCTACATCTATAGATACTTTACTCCATCCAGACAATAGACCCTCCACTAGAGACCTCCAGCCTATTTTTTTAACCACTTGACTCTCCCACATTTCACCTCGACCAATACTACATTCCCTTCTCTTCCTGCTCTATGCAGTGGACTCTCACAAAGATTACTAAGTGAACAAGTATGCTCTACTACCTTTGAACCTTCATTATCCCCTGAAACTACTCGAAATAATCGTGCTCACACTCTTGGGGGGAAGAAATCTTCACAAAGATTGTGGGCTTTGAAGAAATCTAAAAAGAAACTAGTCCTTGGTGTGGATACCGACCTCAAGGATTCTGTCTCTATGGAACTCTACAGCCTTATGGGCAGACTCTCTTACAAAAATCTCTGCACCACTGACCTGGATGTTTGGATGGAAAAAAATTGGAATCCTTTATTGGGATATGTCCCCTCTCTCTAACACCTTGGGCGTGGTTGGCTTTAATTTCAGTTTAAATCCCCCAAGGATTCCACATCTATTCAGGAGTGCCTCTAGAGTCTGGATGATAGTAGCCTTATGTTGAAATGTTGGCGAGTGATTTTTGATCCATCTCGGGAATATTTTTGTCTCCGACACCTGTGGGTCCTCTTTCCTAGACTACCCCTTTATCTCTGGAATGAAAAATCTCTTTCGGCCATTGGAAAATCCTTGGGTTGCTTCATTAGTGTGGACTCTAAGACACTTGTTGGCCCTGATAAGAAATTGGTGAGGATTCTAGTAGAGATAGATCTACACGAGGATCTACTTAAAACACTAGATATAGACCAGAGAGGACATCTCACTCGCTAGAAGCTAGACTATATCGATATTCTTTTTAGATGTTCTCTCTGCAGACAGACGGGTCACCTGAGAAAGACTTGTACTGGCACTCATGAAGATGAACTGTCGGAGGAATCTATGCTTGATATTTCCTCCAACTTAGACTCTCAGGTTGCGCACACATCGGTTCATATTCCAAATTACCCTGATGATGGCGTTACATATGGACTGGAATCTATCACTGGTAAGCTTAAATCCATTTGTCTGACTCTTTTTTTCTCACTCTCAACTTGGGAAAAGGACCTCTTAGATAAATCCCCTCTTCTAAACTCAGGATTAGATTCCTTCCCTCGGGGGGATGCCCCTAGAGAACACTATGAATCGCTTCCCTCACAATTTATCTCCAGTCTACCCAACATCCCTCCTGGACCTGTTTTACCTTCTCCACATGTCCATCTTGATACTCACTCCACCCTTACTACTTTCAAAACCTCTAGTGAGACTTCAACTCATCCCTTGCCTTCCTCAGACGTACCACACACTCTGAACACTCCTCACTCCTCCCATAAGCTTGTTGATGCGCAACCAACTACCTTATTTGTTCCTACATTAATCTCTCCTTCTAGATGTCCTCCAGAGGTGCGACAACACACTTTTGCAACACACACTACTTCCCACTCTTTGGTGACTAAGAGTCCTAGTGATCATCCCTTCGAATAGGAGGAGTATTATCACCTATTAGGACTTAGTGAATCAAAGCCTGGTGATAGCACACTTGGTGTTTTTCTAGATTCTTTATTAGCATCTTACAAACAAGTTCTATCTCCCACACCCTTGCCTACTTATCTGGGTTCATCATTACACATATTTCCAGCTACTGACACTGGTTTGGGACCATCTGAGATCTTGTCAACAAACCCTAAAAAATACTACACTTGGTCAAGAGGGAATGGTTTTGAACACTCGTCCATCAAAACTCATAGTGCCCATCGCAAGGAGGGAACCTCTTCTAAACACTCTGTGGTTTCTTCACAATCTCTTACTGATATTGGGGTTCTAAGAGGCATGAAAGCCTTAGCAAGAGTAATCCATGATCTTTCTCTCCCTCAACATCAAAGGGGTGGGGTCCCCCCTAAAAGTTTCTTCCTTTAGAAGAATTCTTTCACACACATCTCCCGACATCATCTTCCTATAGGAAACTCTGGTTGACAGTAAAAAGGCCATATTTTTTTTAAATCAATTTCACTCCAACTGGCACACCTGCTCAGTTAACTCACTTGGTACCTCTGGGGGTTTGGTTGTGGCTTGGGACCCTGCCAAATATGATTTCTTCCCCTTTCTTTGTTGTGGAGGAATCTTGTTTTTCAGTACTTCCTGAAACAATAACAAAAGGATCAATCTACTCAATTTATATGGTCCCTGTTCTGATAGATAGATTTTCTGGGAAAAGGTTGAAGCTCGAAATCTACTTGACCTTGATAAATTGACTATAGCAGGTGATTTGAATCTTACAGTGTCTGTTGGGGAAGTTTGGGGTGCCTTTGCTACCCATAACACTCTGGAAAATTATTTCACTTCTTTGTTCTTAGCACATAATATGGCGGACTATGCTCCAGACATCTTGGCCCCTACTTGGCGTAATGGATGGATGGGTTCAAATTCCATTTTCAAGAGGCTTGACCGCTTTCGCATCTCTAATTATCTTATCTCCACAGAGGATAGGATCTGCACCTAGGTGGATTTCCCTTTCCTGTTAGACCATGCTCCGATAATCTTAAACCTGGACTCATCTTCCCATAATATCGATTATCCTTTCAAATTAAATTCGTGTTGGATACTCGAAGTTTATTTCAACTCCATCATCATTGAAGTTTCGAAGGACCCTCTCTACCTCTTTGATCCTTGCATTCAACATCATCTTATTTGGAAGCTCAAGTGTCTAAAATCTCATATAAAAGTATGGGTTGCCATCTATAGGAATCATAACACTCAAAGATTGCTAGAACTTGAATCAGAGATACAAACGCATCTACTAGTAGAAGCCCGTGTGAGGGTCAATGTAGATAGAATTCAAGTTTTAAAAGGTCTTGAATCAGAAAGAAACCAACTCCTCCTCAAATAAGAATCTACCTAGAGGCAAATATGCAAAACAAATTGGCTTAAGTGTGGTGATGTCAACACCAAATACTTTCACAATTACGCTAGCTCTTGCAAGAGTAAAAATCGCATCTGGGAGATAGTTGATGCTGACAGTACTCTCCATAGAGGACAACAAGCTTTAAAATTAGTTGTTGTTAATCATTTCAAACATTTTTTTGAGGCGAAGCTACCTAATACTCTATAGACTTCAGTCACAATGGAAATACTCTTCCCTCACACTATAACTGGGGAATATTCACTATTGCTAGACAGCCCTTGCAAGCTACTGGAGATTTTGGTTGCTCTAAAATCCTTCTCCAAGAATGAAAGTCCAAGCCCTGACGACTGGACGGTTGAATTTTATCTCCATTTCTTTATTTGGTTGGCCCAGATATTCTGGAGCTAGTGGAGGACACTAGACTTAGTGGGAAGGTGGCTGGAGCTTTGAACTCAACTTTCCTTACTCTTATTCCTAAAGCTGCCATTATCACTACCTTTGGTGATTATAGGCCTATTTCACTCTGCAATCTTTGCTATAAACTCATATCTAAAATTATTTCAACCAGGATAAAGGACATCCTCTCACAGATCCTTTCAAAAGAACAAATGGGGTTTTTAAAAGGATGCCAGATATTGACGCTATTGGCACTACCCAAGAGTGCTTACATAGTATCAAAACTAAAACTTCAAAGGTGCTTATTCTCAAACTGGACCTCAAGAGGGATTTTGATTGCATCGACTAGGACTTCCTCAGATTGATTCTGACGCAGAAAGGATTCATCCACTCAATGATCAAGTGGATCATGAGTTGTGTGGTTAGTGAAAAGCTCGCCATCTTGGTTAATGAGGAATCCTCCTCTTTCTTTCGCATTGGCAGAGGACTACGGCAGGGATGTCCTCTCTCTCCTCTGCTCTTCATTTTGGCTATGGAAGCCTTGAGTCTCCTCCTCAAATCAAGCCAAGCAGAAGGCAAGATCTATGGAATAAAGGTGTCCAGGACCATCAAGGTATTACATCTTCTTTTCTCTGATGATGTTCTCATCATGAAAAATGATTCTATACAGGAATGGAAGGAGATAAACGAGAAATTAAAAATCTTCTGCAGTGCCACGTGCTTGTCAATCAATTGGGGAAAATAGACCTTCCACTTCGCAAATCTGCAACAACAAACATTGTATCAACTTAAAGGTATCTTTCCTTACACTTTTACTCATCTTTCCTCTAACCTCAAATACTTGGGCTATTATTTAAAAGCAGACTCCTACAAGCCGACGAACTGGAACTGGCTTATTGCAAAAGTTGAAAAAAATACTAGACACTGGTGTACGAGATGGCTCTCCCTTGGAGGCCGGTTTACACTCATCAAAACTATCCTTGAAGGAGAACCAGTGTATTGGATGGCCCTAGAAGCCATCCCTTCTATGATACTCACAAAACTCTGCAGATTGACTTTTAATTTCCTATGGTCAGGCTCTTTGCAATTGGCAAGCATTGGAAAAACCAAAACATAAGGGAGGATGGGGGATTCAGAATTTATACCATTTCATCCATGCACTAGCGACCAACTCCCTCTGGTGTGTGCTGACTTCTTCTAGCATATGGAACTCCATCATCAAGGATAAGTACTTCTGCCATCATTTTGTTATCAACTTGCTGCATTCAGAGACTTCTACCACCATGACAACTTCTTACTTCTGGAGAAATTTAACAAAAACAAAGGATTTGATAAATCTTTGGCTCTGCTGGCATCCAGGATCGGGCCACTCCATTACACTTGGCCACGACCGCATTCATGGTATGGATGATGCCTCCATCCTTCCACCTTAGCTAGTAGCTCTTTTACACAAAAAAAATATATGGTATCTCTACCAAGCTAGAGACAACTCTAGATCGGCTTACTTTCCTGACAGATGGATAACCAGCGACTCGCTTGAACTCAACACAGAGCTAGCACCCTACTGGAATACCTTTTGCATGGATCTTGCACAATTGGGTATCCATTTAAATGATTTGTATGATCTTCTCCAGTGGTCGAGGGGTGACCATTTGGGACAACTAACTGTCTAGAATGTCTATGGATCCATCACTAACTCGCTCTGGCACACAAATATCATAGGCTGGAGAAAACAACTATGGACCTGGCACCTATCGCCCAAGATACAATTCTTCACCTGGCTATTGATCGCAGATAAGTTAAACACTTGGGACATCCTTCAAAGAAAGGGTTGGACTGGGCCAAATATTTTCCACCTGTGCCACAATGATGTAGAATCTGCGGATCATCTTTTCATCAAGTGTTTTTTCTCCAGACAATTTTGGGATAAAATTACATTGGTTCTAAATCTCAAAACCAAATGGGACGGGCCTACTCTCTTGGACTGTTTTGACCATTGGTCCCATAGGGAACACAATCTTATGCAACTTCCATCCCTGGTTTATTGGTCTATTTGGCTGGACCGAAATAAAAAAATCTTTGAAAATGGGATTCCTTCCACAAGCTCCGCAACTTACAAAACACTTGGAATTTTTAAAAATTGGAATGATTTTCACTCTATCAAGCCAAGACTACAGAATACAAAGATGGCTCCTAACATAGAGGACATTCCAACAGGATGGTTTGATGGAGCAGCGCAAGCAAATGGAATTCAGAGTGGTGATGGAGGGTTGATTAGAATCACAAAAAACTCATTCTATAAATGGACCTTCAACTGTGGCTCGGGCAGCAACACTAGCAAAGAATTATTGGGCGTCTGGGCCACGCTATACTTGTCCTCTAGAATTCACATTGAATCCTTTCAGATACTCGGGGATTCTAGAACTATTATTTAGTGGTTGAACAACATGGGTGATCTACAAGTTATCTCCCTCTTGTCTTGGAAGGACATAATTAGACTACTTCAGCTCACCTTCAAAAAACTTAGCTACAAACACATCTATTGTGATCATAACAAATCAGCATACCAACTATCAAAGGCAACTCTTCAGAAAAAAGAGGGTAGCATAACATACAATCATTGGATAGATGGTCATGAGGGACCCCCTCTCTTTCTAACACTTTTTTAAGATCAACTCTTATCTCCTCAATGGACTTTTATGATTTGAAAGTTGGAGTTCACTCTTGGTCTTTGAATTTTATTTTTGAAGAATACTTGTTTGTTAGTTTTTTCAGTCCCCTGGCAGCTTTCTTTGTTCTCAGCATTTCTTTTTTATGAACTTTCCCCCTTTGTTGGTCGAGAGACCATTATAAGAGAAATTTTTTTCATATAACAGTTGCCACTTTAGCTGCGATTGTAAATTTTCTGATTTGAGAACACATTATATATTAATATAATTGAGAAATTTTCCCGTTGGAAAGAAAAAAAAGAAAAAAAAAACCATTAAATTATATGTGTTAATATAATATTTATAACTTGAAAAAAATATTAAATAAAATATAATCGATATATAATTTAAAAAAAACATTATGAAAT
This sequence comes from Picea sitchensis, assembly GCA_010110895.2. Lineage (NCBI taxonomy): Eukaryota > Viridiplantae > Streptophyta > Pinopsida > Pinales > Pinaceae > Picea > Picea sitchensis. The sequence continues at coordinate 57,334 of SNQJ01S0021961.1, forward strand.
TTAAATTATAAATAAAAATAATAATTTATTATGAATCTTTTTTATAAATAATTTAATTTATTTTGAAAAATCAAATTAGCATATATTTTAACTTTATATTTATTATTTATTAAATAAATAAAATTACACATCAAGTTTAACGATAAAACATAAAATTAACAACCAAAATTTGATTTCCAAATACCTACCTCTATCTATATTAATTCATGGACGAGCTTGCAATAGACCCAGACCCCACTATGGCTCCATCTCTCAATTTATCGCGGGGTCTCTTGTACCCTCTTCCTTGAATCAGTAGGCGGGACCTTTTTGGAAACCAAACCTTCCTTTATCTTTGCTTTAGCCATAGTTTAAATGTTCTATCAAATGATTTTTCTTTGTCGTAGTCTAAATGTTTTGTCAAATGACTTTTTTTTGGTAATATCTTTATCTTTGCTTTAGTCGTAGTTTAAATGTTCTATTAAATGATTTTTCTTTGTTGTAGTCTAAATGTTTTATCGAATGACTTTTCTTTGGTAATATCTTTAGCTTTGCTTTAGCCATAGTTTAAACGTTTTATCAAATTATTTTTCTTTTCCATAGTCTAAATGTTTTATCAAATGGCTTTTCTTTGATAATATCTTTATCTTTTCTTTAGTCGTAATTTAAACGTTCATTCAAATGATTTTTCTTTGTCGTAGTCTAAATGTTTTATCAAATGTCTTTTCTTTGGTAATATTTATTGAGGACATTTATCCGAAATCTTATGAGAAATTGTTAGATCCACAAATTTGAGTAATTTTTATTGTTAGATTCACAGATTTGAGTGATTATTTTTGTATAATCTGATTTCCCAAAATATTTTACAACACCCTTACTTTATGCGTTATATACTGAGCACGTGTATCCCCTATCTTTTGGTGAGGAATCTCGCAACTTGCGGATTGAAAATGGTTGATATGGATTGCAATTTTGACTATACAAAGAACCCTATTTTGTCACTTTTAATTCATAATACGAGTTAGAAAAGTTAGAGTTGGGTCTATTGCATCCTTATCACTAAAGTGAGAGGGAAAGGGGTAGGGTCAATTTTTGAATGGTGGGACAGATCGGTATGGTGTGGGAAAAGTTTCTTGGCAAGTCACTATGATTTGAAAGCTGTCGAGTCATCCTTACAAATGACTGTGGAAATGGGGTCCCTCCGAGCAGTGATTACTGTTATGTTCAATTTTAATTTTTTATTTATTTTTTATTTATGTTCAATTTTATTTATTTATTTAATTTGAATTTTTTTTAAGTGAAGATGCTGAGAGGAAATTGCTAACATTAAGCACCATGCATGGTAAATGTTGTCAACCAGTAATGTTACAGATTGTAACATTATTGTTAGCCGAGCAAGTCACATCCTTGTAGAATAGCTCACAGCAACGAGGTAAGTAAAGAAAGAATAGGCCTTGAATATATATTTGTTTTACGAAGAGAGAGATATAAATAAAAGAAAAAACATTAAATTATATGTATTAATATAATATTTTATAAATTATATGTATTAATATAATATTTTATAACTGAAAAAAAAATATTAAATAAAATATAATCAATATATAATTAAAAAAAAATATTATAAAATTTAAATTATAAATAAAAATAATAATTTATTATGAATCTTTTTATAAATAATTTAATTTATTTAGAAAAATCAAATTAACATATATTATAACTTTATATTTATTAATTATTAAATAAATAAAATTACACATCAACTTCAACGAAAAAACATAAAATGAACAACCAAAATTTGATTTCCAAATCCCTGCCTCTATCTATATTAATTCATGGACGAGCTTGCAACAAAACCCCCACTATGGCTCCATCTCTCAATTTATCGCAGGGTCTCTTGTACCGTCTTCTTTGAATCAACAACCGACTCTTTTTGAAAACCAAACCTTCTTTTATCTTTGCTTTAGCCGTAGTCTAAATCTCTAAACATTCTATCAAATGATTTTTCTTTGCAATAGTCTAAACGTTTTATCAAATGAATTTTCTTTGCCGTAATCTAAACTTTTTTATCAAATGACTTTTCTTTGCCTTAGTCTAAAGGTTTTATCAAATGATTTTTCTTTAGTGGTAGTCTAAACGTTTTATCAAATGACTTTTCTTTCGTAACATTTTTTGGGATATTTGTCAACTTTTCTTTGCAGTAGTCTAAACTTTTTATCAAATGACTTTTCTTTCGTAACATTTTTTGGGATATTTTTGGGATATTTGTCAACTTTTCTTTGCAGTAGTCTAAACTTTTTATCAAATGACTTTTCTTTCGTAACATTTTTTGGGATATTTGTCAACTTTTCTTTGCAGTAGTCTAAACTTTTTATCGAATGACTTTTCTTTGCCCTAGTCTAAATGACTTTGAGATATTTGTCTGTAGTCTAAACTTTTTATCAAATGACTTTTCTTTGCCCTAGTCTAAAGGTTTTATCAAATGACTTTTCTTTGCCCTAGTCTAACGGTTTTATGAAATGACTTTTCTTTTCCGTAGTTTAAACATTTTACCAAATGACTTTTCTTTGGTAACATTTTTTGGGATATTTGTCTGTAGTCTAAACTTTTTATCAAATGACTTTTCTTTGCAGTGGTCTAAAGTTTTTATCAAATGACTTTTCTTTGTAATAGTCTAAACGTTTTATCAAATGACTTTCCTTTAGTAACATTTTTTGGAATATTTACATCCATAGTCTAAATTTTTTATCAAATGACATTTCTTTGCTGTAGTCTTTTATCAAATGACTTTTCTTTGGTAACATTTTTTGGGATATGTATCCTAAATCTAATGAGAAATTATTAAATCTACAGATTTGGGATTATTATTATTAGATCCACAAATTTGAGTGATTATTTTTTTAGAATCTAATTAAAATTTTACTAACCCCTTATTGATTAAAAATAGTTTAAAAATAGTTTATATTGACTGCAATTTAGACTATTCAAAGAACCCTATTTGTCACTTTTAATTCAGAATACGCGTCAGAAAAGTTAGAGCTGAGTCACACCCTTATCACTAAAGTGAGAGGCAGAGGCAAGGTCCATTTTGGAAACAATATCTAAAATTTGTCACTTTTTAATCAAAATGCGCTTTAGAAAAAATGTGGAATGAATTAACTCTCATCACAAGCCATCGACGCCTTCAAGTCAATGTTGGGGCTCTTGTACCCTAATCATTCAATTCAAGGGCCCCATGTGGTAATAATGGAGAAAATTTGTCACCTCATTTTATTGGACAAAGAAAAAATTAAGACTTATTACGCGTGATGGGTTGTGTAATTGTTTAGTTGAATATTATATTATTTACCATTTAATGAATGGGATGAAAAGTACAGTCTTTATTCAATTAGCAATGTATTACTCATGTCCATAGTGTATTTGTTTGTGGTTGGATATTATATTATTTATCAGATGAAAATGACACACTATCAATTACTGTAGTATTTTTAGTGAATATCACTTTTATAAAAAAAATTGTAATTTCATAAAAAATTATATAATAAAATTTAATAATATTTTTTTTATAATTTATTTTAATCAATTTATTAATCACTACATTAATATGCATGCTTAAAGAATGAGAGGATGAATTGGATGGCAAGTGAATTTTTTTTGGATTTTTCTTATAATTATCATTGGAATTTGGTTATGTAATTTTTTTGTGAAATTACAATTTTTTATGGTTGAAATTACATTTTTTACTACATAAATGGATTCAACTTCTTGAAAAAACTCTATCTCTATTACATTTGGATTGTGCAAGCTCAACCATTGATATTTATACTTACAACAATTCTTCTAAATTTTTTACTAAATTTTGAAAAAAATGAACAAAAGAAGAAAATCAAAAAATAACATAGTTAAACTATAGTGTAGTTATTGTAATTGTATGAGAAATGAAGTATTATGATGTGTTTTACTCTTGCTTTAGTTAATTCACCTTAAAATATTGTCAATATAACAGTGAGTTATAATATCTTAGGTTTTATTTTTTGTCTTTTATTTATTTGTGATTTTCCTCAAATTAACATAGTTAAACTATAATGTAGTTATTGTAATTGTATGAGAAATGAAGTATTATGATGTGTTTTACTCTTGCTTTAGTTAATTCACCTTAACAAATGGTCAATGTAACAGTGAGTTATAATATCTTAGGCTTTCTTTTTTGTCTTTTATTTATTTGTGATTTTCCTCAAATTCAATTGGCTTTGCCCTTGCTGGTGATTGCTTTGGGATTTGAAGCCTGGGGTGGGGCGATGGGATGATGTTAGTGGAGCCATGCTATGGGTCTATTTGTTGATTTTTGTTGATTTATGCATTTAAACTTTAGCTTTACGAAATCAAGTAGGCTTTGTATTAATTTTTTTCCATTTTGTGCAAGTTAATGTTTTACGTTTTTTGATCAATTTGTTAGAAAACATGGTCTTAAAATTGGTCAAAACCTCTAAAAGAAAAGTTCCATGGACAAAGTTCCTATCATAGAGATGAAAATCTAACTCTGTGTTATCAAGTAGCAGGATTCATGAGCTATGCTAAACATTAATGAGAAAGTTTGGTAAAATGGAGAGTTAACAAAGAATGAAAACAAGTGAGACACTTTTGAAAGAGAAACATTAAACACCATGCATTTAGTCAATAATTGGCTCACCAGAGGATGCAAAATTAAATCATAAATAATGTGTATATAATGAAGAGGATGCACCATGCACCTATTGATTTTTTTGAAATAAACATAGAGGATGTTGCATTTCTTCATCTTTAAATATACATTTTATTTCATTATGTATGATTTAGGAAATGGTTGATATGTCCTCAAGGATAAAATAAACATATATAATTAGTATGCATTTAGTCTCATCAATTTATTATTTACATATTTATTAATTTTCATGGCAAATTGTCTTTTGAAAGCTCATTATTCTTATCTCCATATTTATTAATCTTTATGGCAAATTGTCTTTTGAAAATAAAGTTCTAATTTTTCTTGAAGTGACCACTTGTCTCTCCTTATTGTTACATGCCTAAATTAATCTTAGAACCCTTTTATCCTTTACTCCAAGGTTTTTTCCATGTCATCTCCTTCCTCACTGTCATCTCTTTACTCCAAGGTTTTTTCCATGTCATCTCCTTCCTCACTTCCATCATTGTGTGAAAAATATGAAATAAATATTTTTTAGAACCTTCTTATCCTTTTCTACATCAAATTCAAGGTTTTTTCTATGTTATCTCCTTCCTCACTTTCATCATTGTGTGAAAATGAAATAAATAATTTATCCACTTTCATCATTGTATGAAAAAGATAAGATAAATAATAATTTGTTAAAGGTTGTTTGATTATCTTCTATCATCTTTAGAATTTATGCTTTATGACTCATACTTTATTATCAATATTCCAAAATATTGAGATATAAAGATGTTACAATATCATGTATTAGAAATTCATGATGTCTATCTAATGTGCAATTTGGATATAAAGATGTTGCAATATCATGTATTATAAATTCACGATGTCTATGTAATGTGAAATTTAGTGATATGAGGTTCTTTTCATGAGTCATATAAGGTTATTCCATATAATATCGTGAATATGGAATGTGTAAAGTTTAATTTAAGAAACGAGAAGCGACTCCCAACACCTGGAGACCAGGGAAGCAAAGCCAAGCTTTGTTCAAATGATTAATGAGAATTACAAGATATATATACGATGCCATACAATTTAGAAATGGTCTGAAACGGTTGGAGACTAATCCTCCACAAATAATATCCATTATATCTAAGTCTCCCCTTTAATGGAGAAAGGATTGACATCCACACCTAACATCTCTCTAAATAGTTCAAATTTGATCTTCCCAAGAGGCTTAGTGAAAATATTAGCAACATTTTCACTAGTAGTACAAAACATTAAAGCAATGCCATTAGACTGCATGTTTTCTCGAACAAAATGGAACTGAGTATCAATATGCTTTGTCCTTGAATGATAAAATGGATTATTTGCCAACTTGATTGAGCTCTGATTATCACATTTGATTATCGTGGATTTTCTTTGTTCTTCTCCAACATCTTGAAGAAGTTTTCTCAACCAAACAACTTCAAAAGTTGTTGCACACAACACTTTATATTCTTCCTCAGTTAATGACAAAGATACAATAGGTTGCTTCTTACTGCTCCATGAAACAATCACGGATTCAATGCCAAAGGCATAACCTGTAGTAGATCTCTGATCATCCAAATTGCCATCCCAGTCAAAATATGAGTAACTTGTCAGCTCAACATCGAATGAATCGGTATATTTAATACCATAATCAATTGTGCCTTTGATATACCTGAGTACCCCTTTCGCTGCATTCCAATGGATTTCTAGAGGTTTAGCCATAAACTGACTTAACACATTAACAGAGTATATTATGTCAGGCCTGGTTGTAGTGAGATAGTTCAAGATTCCCACCATTTTTTTTATACATTGTATCATTTACCTCCTTTGAACCATCATTGCAGTAAAGTTTCATGTTCTGTTGCATTGGAACATAAGAAATTTTACACTAATCCATTTTAAACTTCTTAAGTACTTCTCTGACATATTTACCTTGAGACACAAAGGTTTAACCAACATTCCTTCAAAATTCAAGACTGAGGCAGTAATGTAACGTAGCAAGATCTTTCATTTCAAATACCTGTGACATCTGCTTCTTAATTCCACTAATCATTTTTTCGAAATTTCTTGTAATAATTAAATCATCAACATATAAGGAAATCAATACAACATGCCCCTTTTCATCAAACTTGGTATACATATTTGGATCACTTTTTCTCCTCATAAAACCTTGCTAAAGAAGGAAGGAATCTATCTTCTCATACCATGACCTAGGTGCCTATTTTAGTCCATACAATGTTTTCTTTAACTTACACACTAAAACTTCCTGACCACTTTTCATAAACCCCTTTGGTTGAGTAAGGTAAACCTCCTCCTTTAACTCACCATTTAGAAAACTAGACTTTACATCTAATTCGTGAAGCTTCCAATGGTGTTTTGTAGCTAGTACAATTAACATTCTTATAGTGTTTAATTTAACGATTGGTGAAAATGTTTTTGCATAATCAATGCCCTCTTTTTGTGAATACCCTTTTTCCACCAATCTGGCTTTATATTTATCTATACTACCATTTTCTTTGAATTTAGGTTTTTATATCCACCTACATCCTATGGGCTTTTTCTCTTTAGGCAATTCAGTCAATTACCAAGTTTTTTTTTCCACTATAGAGTCATATTCTTCCTCCATTTCTTTTCTCCACTCTTCATGTTCATTAGATTCATTAAAACTCGTGGGTTCTATGACATTTGAAATATTACTCATTAGGGCATAATCTTTATACTTTTCAAGTGGACGAACCTGTCGTGAAGATCTTCTCAATTGGCTGGTGACTTCTTCTCTGTTTTGTGAAGATTCTTCTTCATTGCTAGATGTATCCATGTCACTGGGTGCTTTTTCCTGTTGCTTCTTCTCTTCTTTGACCTCCTCATCTTCAAGAAGTACACGCCACCCTTCATGACTATTGTCTTCATTACTTCCTTCTTCCTGCTCATGGAATATTACATCTCTACTTGAAAACACTTTATGAGTAGATGGATCAAACAGTTTATATGCTTTAAATTATGAACATTACCCTATAAAAATACATTTGATAGCTTTAGCATCAAGCTTCTTCATGTTCTCCTTTGGAATATCTGCAAAATCCTTATACCCAAATATCCTCACATTATTAATTGTTGGTTTAGAATCATACAAGGCTTCAAAAGGAGTTTTATGATCAAGACACCTTGTTGGAATTCTATTCTTTAAGTAAACAATAGTGCTAATGGCCTCAACCCAAAAAGCATTTGAGATATTCTTACCTTCCATCGTACTTTGTGCACACTCCACCAGAGTTTTTTTTTTTCCTTTCTACAACTTTGTTTTTTTGTGGAGTGTGGGGTACTATAAATTGCTGTACTATTCCCTAATCTTTGCAATACTTGATGAAGTTCCCCAATCTGTACTCTCCCCCTTAATCTGAGCGAACGATTTTGATGGGTTTTCCTGTTTTCTTCTCCACCATGTTTTTAAATTCCTTGAAGTATTAAAAAACACCACTCTTTTTCCTAAGGAAATAAACCCATGTGTATCTTGGGCAGTCATCAATAAACAATAAGAAATAATAAGCACCTCCTAGTGACCTTGTCTACATTGGTCCACAAACATCAGTGTGCACAATTTCTAATAGATCTCTTTTTCTCCTATCAATATTAGAGGGGAATTCATCTATGTGCATCTTTCCTAATGCACAACCTTCACAAGAAGCATACTCATTCTTCAACATAGGGAGTCCTTCAACCATACTTTGTTTTTGTAATAAAAAAAAATTATTATAATTATTGTGACCATACCTTTGGTGCCAAACAGTTTCTGTAGGCACAGTTGCAGAAGTCAATGCTTGATGATTCTTGTTGGTGACATCAAGTTTGTACAAGCCTCCAACTATGACTCCTGAGGCAATAGTTCTGTAATGATCATGCAAGTCCTTCACTACACAATGTGTCTTGAATAATTCGACCTTCAAATTCTAATATGTAATGGTGGACACAGAAATCAAGCTTTTTCTTTATCCTAGGGACATACACAACATTGTGAATGTGTTTGATAGTACCATTCAAAAGTGTTACTAGAATATCTCCATATCCCTTGATTTGATAAGAACGATCATCTCCAAGATAAATATGGGCACCATTATGTGTTTCTTTAAATTTTATATAGAAATTCTTACTACATGTCATGTGAATTGAAGCACCAGAATCAACAAACCATGCATCAACAACATTAATTTCAGTAGACAATGCAACATTAGACACAAACAATTTGAGATCTTTTGGATCAATATTCGGGTTTTCTTCTACAAAATGTCCTAAATGTTTTCTATTTTTATGCCTAGCCTCATCATCATTTTTCTTCTTATAAAATTCTCTAGAAAAATGCCCAATCCTACCACAATAGAAGCACTTAGGTTCATTTCTATTCGATGGCATACCTTGATCTTGATTTGGAAATGACTTCCTCTGAAATGACCTTCCTCCTATGCCTCCTTCTCATGGTTTCCCTTTAGGGAATCTCTTCTTTGTCCATAGTTCTAAGTCTGATATTTGAGGCTTCAAATTCACGCACCTCCCTTCCTCTTGCTCCCTCGCTGCAAGGCCTATTATAAACATTTGATAGTCCTCTAGCATTCCATTTAAGGAAATTGTGACAAGATTAGTGTTTGACACTTTTTCTCTTATATCTCCCAATTTATATTTCATGTCTTTAATTCGCCCAAGAAAAGTACTAATAGATGCATTTATATCTATTTTAATACTTAGCAATTTACTCTTTAGGAAAATAATGTGATTCATATTATTATTTTGATACAGATCTTTAAGTGATTTCCATGTTTCACTAGAAGTCTTAGCATCTCTAATATGCAGAATTATGTTATATTTAACAGACATTCTCAACAATACCTTGGTTTTCTTCTCCCGCTTATACCAATGTAGGATTGTTGCCGCTGTCGCACGTGCAGTCGCATCGGGTCGTGCTTCAACTCCTTTTGTGATCTTCCATACACCATAACCTTCCATCAAGGTTTGCATTTTGAATTTCCAATTGATGAAATTTGAGCCATCTAACTTGTTGACTTCGTTGAGGTACATTTCTACCAGTGGATTCGCCATCCTTGCAAACTTCGTTAAGAAAGCAATCCCCTTTTTATTTATTATCTCTTTAATCACCAAATTACACAAACTCAAATCACCAAATTACAAATATCAACAATAAAAATCACCAGCGATTAAGTGTTTTGTTGTAGCATTCGAAATGTGGACAACCAAATACATATATGTTTCCTATCTGTTGATTCAAATACTTTATTCGATAATTTTATTGATAGGTAGAAAAAACAATAAATTCTTCACTACTAGGTGTCCAACACAAAAATAAGGATGCCAATGGCCTCTCTTGATTAAATGTTCTTGACAAGCGCTAACTACAATTTTCCAATCATAAAATCCTATGAATGACACTGAACACATTAAAAAATTTCACAATTAATCTCCACAACAATCCAAAAGATGATGACAGTGACACTCCTCCAGCATGCCTCGAGGAGTGATATATATCCAGTATATGTCATGAGTACTCAGCGATTCACATTTATCAATGATTCAGATCATATGTATATGATTCAGATCAGATGTATCTGATTCAGATCAGATGAGATGTATCTAAGTCCGATCAGATCAGCGTACTCAGATTCCTTATACTCGGCGATTTAGAAGCAGTGAAATGATCTCCAAAGACTTCGAAGGAGTGATGCAGGTCACATAGCCTCTCCACAGACATTGAAGTAGGTTGCGCACCTCCCAAGAATGAGTCGTCGACAGTAGGTGCTCCATGCCACGTGCAGACCACCCGTAGATGCTCCACGCAGCAATATCTCTCCTTCAGTTGCGATCTATGGTGAATGTCCGTAGCGATCTGATCTCAGTGAATATGTGCTCTCGACACAGGCTTCTTCTTCACCACGCCTCTCCACATGGGATTCTCATTCACCACGCCTCTCCACATGGGCTTCTCCATCACCAACAGGGACGCGATCTCAGTAGATGCGCTCTCCTCACAATTGACGGATGCACTCTTCTCATAGATGCGTTCTCCTCACAAACTTAGCACAGAGATCTTGCTTCGCCTCTCCAGGATAGACAGTGATCCCCCAATTCTGATACCAACTTAAGAAATGAGAAACAAAAACTGACTCCCAACACCTGGAGACTGGGGAAGCAAAGCCAAGCTTCATTCAAATGATTAATGAGAATTACAAGATATATATTTATGATTCCATACAATTTAGAAACGGTTTGAAATGGTTGGAGACTAATCCTCCGCAACAAATCTTCATTATATCTAAGTGTTTATATATATATTTTTCCTTGGGATTGATTTAGTGGGCATTCTTGTCTTCCAATAAGATGCACATAGTATTTTACTTAATTTGCATTTATTTTCAATAATTTATTATTTTCATGGAAATTGACCAAAGAAGAATATGGATTAAAAGCTTCATGTTGGATTCAATAAAAATGCACTTAATAAATATAAGTTAAAAAGGTCTAGATTATGCACTTAATAAATATGGGGTTAAATATATCTTTGCTAAAAAAACATTTCTACTAGACCTAGCCCAATATATATAGTAACTAGCCCATATATATATATATATATAAAGAGCTTAGAAAGATTGCAGACATAGGTTTTGCTATATACTCCACTTGCACTTAATAAATATGGGGTTAAATATATCTATGCTATTTTTTTTTTTACTAGACCTAGCCCAATATATATAGTAACTATCCCATATATAAAGCTTAACTAGCCCATATATATAAAAAGCTTAGAAAGATTGCAGAATAAGTTTTGTTATATATATAAAAAAGGAGATCTCCCCCCACCAAGCATGTAAAGCACTTTGCTCATAACTACTTTCAATTAATAATTTAGTCATTTTTTTTTATAGGTTTCCAATGGTGTTTCTTCTATTAAAAATATGTACATATGAATTTATTATTTTGTAGCTGCTAGTATTCATTTAGCTATAGATAGTATTAGTAACTTATAGAAACAACTAAAAAACTAAATAAAATTGTCTTTGCTATGATGCAATCGACATAAAATAAAACCATGTTTGGTTTATCCTTTTTTGCATCTATTGGACACCGTAGTTGTGTCTAGGTAAAGATACCAGCTTAAGGAAAATCTACACCATATGTGAATATTCCTTGTCTTTTGTTCAATTTTTATTTCTTATCAATGATATAATGACATAGTTATCAATTTGACAAAAACTCTATAGTTCTCTAAACCATATGTGAATCATATGGATAAGGAATATTCATGGAAGGTTTACTTCAGATGATCCGATGGTCAGCATTTACTTTGGGTCTGCACCTGGAATCCACAGGTCCTCTAGATCTAACGATTCATATCTACTTCTCAGACGATCTGACATTTGACGTTTACTTTGAGTCTTCACCTAGAATCCACACATTCACGCCACCTGTCCTCTAGATCTGACAGTTCATCTATACTTCATATGATCTTACAGTTGGCGTTTACTTTAGGTCTTCACCCAGAATCCACAGATTCATGCCACCTATCCTCTAAATCTGACGGTTGTTGTCGCTCCTCCTCCTGAGATTTCGACTTCCTCTAGCTTAGACGATTTTATAAGTATTCAAAGGCCTCAGCCTTTGTTCCTCCTACGAGTCCATCTTTTGAACCTCATCTGCACTTACGAAAAGTGCTTATCTCTTATGATCTTAAGGACTTGGAATAAGTTCTACTCTTGTGCCCTCTTAGCATTATCTCTTATGAGCTTCAACTACTCAGACCTCGAAGGTCTCTGACCCTTCTATTCCTCAAAGGGATGTTTGTGACCTCCTAGAAAATTTCAATCAAGAACTCCTTACTGAGTTGCAGAGTGTTCGGTGACTTTGTGAGTGTCTCCTAAGTGTTCTGTAACTTCGCCTTCGGGGTTTTGGTCACTCCAACATGTGAATATCCCGAAGCATAGACTCTGAATCTCATAGATCGGACGGTCGAGAAGGATCATGATAGATCCAGAGATCCATGGTCCAGATTAACTTCGAGACTTCGGGGATTTTTACTTCCCTTACAACAAACTCACAGTTCACAGAACTCATGAAGTTTCGAGGGCTCAAGGGGTTAACTCCCGCACTCCTTTTTGTATCCAATGGTCACAACGGACCTTGGCTCTTTCCAAATAGTTTATCGTTCGTTCGTCATCCGAACAAAGGAGCCTTCCCTTTCAATACTTCAATATCACTACTCTTCCTGAGCTTTGTTAGCTCTGAAAGGCTTAAGAGCTTTGTGCTCTTTCTCTTGGACGTAACACTTGGAAGAATCCTTCCGCGCACCCCTTACGTTCATTCCTCAACTCTAGAAATTAAGTGGTTCTTGGCCTCTATTTTCCTTGTCGAGAGCCTGTGCATATGTTCACTATCTCTCATGAGCTTTAACAGACTCCATCCTCCAAGGGAATCTGAATGACTAGGAGGATCAACATGTGTACATGAAATTATGCCCAAGGTCGACGAACTCACAGTTTGTGGCTCTAGCTTAAGCCCCCACAGGACGCAAGAATTTACGAGTATAAAACATATCCCATCCATATAATTTCCTACTTGCCTAATTATACAATCAAGAAGACACCAAAAAGGGGTACAGTACAAATCATTAAGCAAACATATCTATCCCTGCAACATTCATAGGATATCCAACTTTAATTCACAATACCACTTAAATACACAAGCTATGTGATTTACTTATCTATTGTATGTGGTATCTAACTAACCGACTGTGTGTGTTCATCCTTCCACCCGACCATAGGCTAAGAGGCATTCGTTATTAGCACTCTGGACACCCTCGTGCCAAGCCATGATATCACCAGGGAACTCTTGCAGTTCTCAAGTTTCAGCTTCTGCTCGGGTTCTGTTCTTTGCAAACTTTTAGAGATTTTCCTCTCTGTTATGGCCTCAACGAGGTTTATCAAATGCTCACCCAACATCAAGCTCACAACCTTCTCTTCATTATTCGTTGGAGAGATCTGCGCATTCTCCTTATCCATTTGTATCTCTTTCTTCCAGGATGGTTCTCGACCCATCCTGTTCCTTCTATTAGAAGGGAACTCCAGTCAGCATGGCCTGTCATACCCAGTGGTACTTCAGGCTGACATTCTGCAGTTTTTTCCATGCTTCCATTCATTGGAGTGCTTGATAATTCAACCACCGGTCCTTTCTTCATTAACTGATTTCTTTCCTTGGGATCTGAAGGAGGTTTATTATCCTCATCAGAGGAATTTGGGGTTATTTGATATAATGACCCTCCCTTATAGTTTTCACATTCTTTCCTCTAGTGATATCATGGCCAATACTTTCAAGGATTCACCCCCACAGTCATTTATTGGCAACTCAAACAATAATGCATTTACACTGTCCACATGCCTTAGCATGGTAAATCCTTTTTTATGATTAATTACAAGCTAGGGGAAACATGGGTGTTACAACACTCTATCATCAAGGATAAGTACCTCTGCCATCATTTTGTTATCAGCTGGCTGCAATCGGAGAATGCTACCATGATGATGACTTCTTACTTCTAGAGAAATTTAACAAAAACAAAGAATTTGATAACCTGTTGGCTCTGGTGGCATCTAGGCTCGAGCCACTCCATTACACTTAGTCGTGACTGCATTCTTGGTATGGACGATGCCTCCATCCTTCCACCTCAGCTGGTAGCTCATTTACACACAAACAATATATGGTATCTCTACCAAGCCAGAGACAACTCCAGATCAACTTACTTTCCTAACAGATGGATAACCAACGACTCGCTTGAACTCAATGCAGAGCTAGCACCCTACTGGAATACCCTTTGTACAACTCTTGCACACTCGGGTATCCATTTAAATGATTCAAATGATCTACTGTAGTGGTCGAGGAGTGACCATTCGAGACAACTAACTTTCTAGAATGTCTATGCATCCATCACTAACTCGCTCTGGCACACAAATATCAGAGGCTGGAGAAAACAACTATGGACCTGACACCTACTGCCCAAAATAAATTTCTTCACCTAGCTATTGATTGCATATAAATTAAACACTTGGGACATCCTTCAAAGAAAGGGATGGACTGGGGCAAATATTTTCCACCTGTGCCACAATGATGCAAAATCTGCGGATCATTTGTTCATCAAGTGTTCTTTCTCCAGACAAGTTTGGGATAAAATTGCATTGGTTCTAAATCTTAAAACCAAATGGGATAGGCCTACTCTCTTAGAATGTTTTGACCATTGGTCCCATAGGGAACACAATCTTATGCAACTTCCATCCTTGGTTTGTTGGTCTATTTGGCTAGACTGAAATAAAAAAATCTTTGAAAATGGGACCCCTTCCACAAGCTCCGCAACTTACAAAAAACTTGGAATTTTTAAAAATTGGAATGATTTTCACTCTATCAAGACAAGACTGCAGAATACAAAGATGGATCCTAACATAGAGTACATTCCAACATGAGGGTTTGATGGAGCAACACAAGAAAATGGCAATAAGAGTGGTGTTGGAGGGTTCATCAGAATAAAAAAAAACTCATTCTATAAATGGACCTTCAACTGTGGCCCGGGAACCAACACTAGGGAAGAATTATTGGGTGCCTAGGCCACGCTATACTTGGCCTCCAAAATTCACATTGAATCTCTTCAGATACTCGGGGATTCTAGAACTATTATTGAGTGGTTGAACAATAGGGGTGATCTACAAGCTATCTCCCTCTTGGCTTGGAAGGACAGAATTAGACTATGTCAACTCACCTTCAAATAACTTAGCTACAAACACATCTATCGTGATCATAACAAATCAACAGACCAACTATCAAAGGAAGCTCTTCAGAAAAAAGCGGGTATCATAACATACAATCATTGGATAGATGGTCATGAGGGCCCCCCTCTCTTTCTAACACTTTTTAAAGATCAACTCTTATCTCCTCAATGGACTTTTATGATTTGAAAGTTGGAGTTCACTGCTAGTCTTTGAATTTTATTTTTGAAGAATATTGTTTTGCTAGTTTTTTCAGTTCCCTAGCAGCTTTCTTTGTTCTCGCCATTTATTTTTTATGAATTTTCTCCCTTTGTTGGTCAAGAGAACACTATAGGCGAAAGTCTTTTCATATAACAGTTTCCACTTCAGCTGCAATTGTAAAATTTCTGATTTGAGAACACATTATATATTAATATAATTGAGAAATTTTCCTGTTGGAAAAAATAAAATAAAATAAAAACATATGGGAAGGAAATATTATGATGTCTTATACAATTTACTCTTGCTTTGGGATTTGAAGCCTAGGGTGGGGCTGTGAGATGATGTTAGTGGAGACCTACTATGGGTTGGGTTGGGTCTATGAGGTAAATTTCATTTGGTGTGTTGCTTTGTGAGGTTTGACAAGGGGAAATATTAAGCACCATGCACTCAGTGAATCACTCATAAGGAATGCCTATTTTTTATTTATGAATTTAAACTTTTTCTTTACCAAATTAAGTCAGGCGTACTGAAATCCTTCCATTTCTGACGAGTCAAAGTTTTATGTGTTTTGATCAAATTTTTAGAAAATATGGTCTTGAAATTGGCCAAATCCTCTAAAAGAAAAGTTCCATGGACAAAGTTCCTATCATAGGGATGAAACTATAACCCTGTGCTATCAAGTAGCAAGATTCATGAGCTATGCTAAACATTAATGAGAAAGTTTGGTAAAATGGAAAGTCAACAAAGAATGAAAACAAGTGAGAAACTTATGAAAGGGAAACATTAAGCACCATGTGTTGATTCAATCATTGGATCACTAGATGATGCACAATTAAATCATAAATAATGTGTATATAATGAAGAGGATGCACCATGCATGCATTGATTTTTTTGAAATAAACATAGAGGATGTTGCATTTATTCATCTTTAAATATACATTTTATTTGATTATGTATAATTTAGGATATGTGGGAAGGGGGAAAATTCTTCTATTGTCGATGGAGGAAGGAGAGTAACTTTCCTAGATCATCCTAAATTTGGAAACTAGATGAATCATTCCCTTGTGATATCATGGCTTGACATAGGGGTGGGGTACTGTAGGAAGGCACTCTGCAGTATGTCCTAAGGTTGGGAGGAAATGTGTCCTCTCTCAGTCAATTAGTTGTGGATATTCACTAAACAAATAATTATTTCAACTCAATGCGTGTGTGCGATGAAAATTTAGTAGTGAAAACTTGTTGTTTTGTGGTTTAATTGAAACTGTGAATATGTGAAGGAATGGTTGAATTTTTGAGTAAAATGGGACATGCTTGTATGTTTTCATTGTAAATCCAATAGCTCTTAAAAATTAAGTTAGTAAGGTATGAATGGCATGTAACCTAGTTAACCATGTAAGTCTTGAGAGGAAATTTTATAGGATATGGACGAATCCTTCATTTGGATAGTGACAAGAGAGCCATGGTGTTTGGAGAAGCCCTGTGTAGGTTTAGGAATTTTAAGTCCTAAAGGATTCACTCGTATTAGATGGAAAGCTTGCAGGACATGAAATTCTTCATCCAAGTCCTTAATAAAATGCATTTGGCAGTTTAAACCTGGATCCCCAAAGCTCTTAGGAGTCTGGTAGAACCTTAGAAAAGACTAGAGGAGGAACCATGAGTAGGTTAAGCCCTAATTCAGACTTACATCATAAATAATTTAGTGTTTCAATCCAAAAGGATTCACAACCGTTATATTGGATTAGCTGAGAGATCCTGACCATTGGTCCAGGGATGTAGTCATCGGGATGGTCTATCACAAGGCTATGTTCAGACTCTGATGAAGAGAGATTTGAGTCAACTTCAATCATTGATATGTCAGAGAGTAATATCAATGAGTCTTGGACCGTTTATATGAGATGTGGATTCATTAGATGGAAGGTTGCAGAGAAGCCCAATGAATTGGGAGTTTGAGGTCCATTGATCTGGTGGGAGACACCTAGTGGGATTCTCAACCATTGGATTATGTGTGAGTCATTCCGAGGAGAAGGATTCACGAACATGAAATGGAGAATAGTTGTAAACCCTAAAACACATGGTAACCATCAGATGGGATGAACATGGAATGTTTGATCCATTGGTGTGTGTTTGGTTGGAAAGAGTTGGTTGGAGTGGTCTCTGACACCAAAGAGAAAGTGCTCTGAGG
This sequence comes from Picea sitchensis, assembly GCA_010110895.2. NCBI lineage: Eukaryota > Viridiplantae > Streptophyta > Pinopsida > Pinales > Pinaceae > Picea > Picea sitchensis. The sequence continues at coordinate 75,194 of SNQJ01S0021961.1, forward strand.
GGGAGGGACTCCAAAAATATAGAAGGACTGTTGATTGGTGTGTGGGAAAGATATAATCTCAGTCGTAGATTTCATGGGTCCCATTCCTTAGTATGTGGAATGGGTGTTTAAGTGGAGAGTAATTGTCACGTGGTTCCAGGCACCGACGAGATTAGATTCGTTGATTCCAACACCTAAGAACCATTGGATCCCTATGAATTTGTTATGAGGAAAATTTCTCTATGCATAGGGGTAAACCACAACAGATGGAAGGACACCCAAAAATCAACTCTAATCTCAAGTATGCTAGATAAATGAAAATGCTAACAAGAGAAAGCTAGAAGCCTACTTTGTCTAGACGTTCAAAGAAGACCACGGTTGAGCTCACACCCAAAGATTTATACCTGCAACTTGTCCTCAACATCCAAGATACAAAAGCATGTGGAAATTATATATAATGTTATCATATAAACTAGCATAATCTATTAACATGCATAACAAATACGCCCATGGAAAGTAACACAATATTTGTGACACATAATTGGACGAGAAAAGAGTATTTCTATTAATGCAATCAATAGAAGTTCATAGGTGAGAAACTTTTGTAACGGCACATATCGGAACCGAGAAACTAAGTCCCTCCAGCTGGCCCTTCACCACTTTAGTCCTCTACAAAGCCAAACTCACAAGTAGGAGTCAATGAGGTTCTCCATCTCAAGATAGGAAGATCTTGGGGCCTAAACACAAGAATTTCAGACTTTCAAGGACAAAGGGATGCAGACTCAATATGAGGTGAAATTTCTGCAGAGTGTCTTTGATCTCAATGATGAATGTCTCCAAGGCTTGTATATGGCTCAATTTATAGCCTTCAAATGGAATTGAAGGATCGAGTCGAAGCATTTCCAGTATATGGAAGGTCAAGTATTATGGATCTCATGACATGACATTGAAACTCGACATAGTTTTTAATTTTTTAGCACAAAACCTAATGTACGCAGGCTATAATGCAGGAACTCGTGTATATGTGAGTCGTCTAACTGTGAATTGCGTATATGGACAAAAATTTGTATTTTTGACTTTGGAGTGAGAAAAATGGGGGATTTGAGTCTATAGAGGGAAGTGGAAGGCCACCAAAGCAAGATGAATGGAGTGTGGAAATTTTTTCTATAATAGATGCCCCCTGATGTGGAAAATTTTTCTATAAAATTTTTCTTATACACTATCCGCCAAAGGTGTAAGTCCAGATTATGGGAATAAAGGAGTTGAAGTCGAACATAATGAGACTTTGTTTGATTATCGGTCATTGAGGTATACCATTAACAAACACGAGACAACCCATTGATAATGAAAGTAGGTGTCAAGGCACCAAGTACATTCAACAAGTGTGAATAATGGTGTTGAGGTCGAACACTTGAAGAATCCATCGATCAAAGGACATTGATGTATTCCCAACTGTCGATGGTGGGAAAACTTGTCATTGCCACTGATACTGCAATCCTCTTGGTACTCATAGGAATCTAGATCTCGATTGCAGAATAGATGAGTTGAAGTTGATGGAAGGAGACCCATTGAAAGGAGAGCATTAAATCATCTCTCATCATCTAGCGTGAGGTACAAAGTAATAGCGTGATGATTAGGGGGAGCTCAGACGAATAGGATTTTCACGAACCAATGACCATGTGTGTCTCTCGCATGCACCAGATGTAAGTAGTACATGAAAGAGACCCTCTTACTAGCAGTCAATAATGAAAAATGATGAAAAAGGAGAGGAAACCACCAATAGGGATAATGGAATCCAAGACACTGAACAAATCCCAATGTGTGAATAGATTTATTATCATCAAACAAAAGGGAAACCCCCCATTTAGTGACCAATGTAGAGATGTCAGCTGTTGGTCTCAAGGTTACCTACTAATAATGAAAGTAGGTACAGGGTGCAAGGTAGGAGAAAAACTTCATGTGATTCTGAGATTCACTTGTAAGGGAATGGCCAACATGCAAAGTCGAGAGTTCTAAGGAATGGATGACACATGCTTATACTTCCTTTGAACAATAGCATGAGATATATGGATAACTCAGGCAACATAGACTTAACACTGATCATTGACAAAAGTTTGTGACGTAGGAGGAATCATCAAACTCTCCATAGGGACTGGAAGAATAACCAGTCAGAGGAGTAGACTCTAAGTAACGAGGTCAACTTCCTAGGGCCATTCTAAAACCAAAACTTGGATGAAATGGACTCAAGAGTTTGTGCTTTGCTCAAAGGTGACATGACTACTTTCGATATGAGATAATATTCTTTTCCTGCTCGTATTTTTTTTTTTTCATAGTGAAAGAAATGATATGATATAGGAGAGGAAACGAGTTTCGTGAGTAAGCAACTAGTTCCAAGCAGTGGAACATTCTTATGCTCAATACAAGGGAAGGCATGTGGTACATGGAAATTTGGAGGAATGTTTCCTCTATGGGTAAAGGATTGTCAAGCTGCAAAGGATATATGGAAGGCACTACTTTGATAATGCTGAGAATTGTCGGGGCAAGAGGCTTATAACGATAAATCAAGAGATAGAATTAGGCTCAACAATGCAAGCAGGATAGTGGGATGCAATTACAACTTAACTCAAAGAGTGTCATTTTTCATAGATGTTAGTCTCCTAGTCCTTAAAAAGTATAAAATAATACCTAGGAGAACTCTTCTAGCCAATGGTGACTAGAGTATTTATTTTTCATAAGTAGTCTAATTGGTTCGAAAAAGGGTTAAACTTATACCAAAATAGACGTCCTTTCAAATCCATTTAATGTGTGTGAAAGAGACAAGTTCACTCGACAATCTTTTTTTTTTTCGGGAGTCGGAAAAGATCTTAACTAAGACTCGACAAGAGTCCCATAGGTAGTGGTCGGAATGAGATTGAGTAAGAGTAATGAGGTGAAAATTTATATCGGGACTATAGGGGAATCCTAGACCTATGGAGTAACTTATGCATGGGAACCAAATGGAAAAAGAGGAGCTAATCTAGGGCACCCATGAAAGGTAGGATCTACCACATGAATTACAACATTTTAAAAAACTGAGAAGGTTCTGTGTCGCAACTCAGTGGGGTCGATCCTAAGGTAAAATGATACAAGGAAAGGATAATGAAAAAATCCATGGAAGGGAAAATCTAACCTATATTCCAGTTTTAAGATCATGACCTGTCATAATGGATTGACATAAAGAAATATACCAAAGAAAATGTCTCCAAAGTCCATTATATAATACCAAAAACACTAACCCAGAAGTTAATAATTCCAATATAGAAACCTCTAATAAAACATGTGTTAAGGGATATAGAACTTGGAAACAAGAAAAAACTATAAGTACAATATGTATAGAGGACCGCAAAACCTTACGACTTATGCATAATAGTTCCCCAGGTAGAGCCCATTGCTAGGCCCATGCCAAGGGATTTTTTGGTAATCAACTCGTAAATTTTCCAGTTCAAGGAGAGGTCAAAGATCCAAAATCATAGCTTCAAGGATAGACTCATATGAAGGTAACTTAATATCTAAGAAATCAGGGCTCCACAGATCACAAATACCATGGCTCGAGGTCTCATAAACAACAAGATTAGACTCAAGAGGAAACGTCAGATTACTTGTGCCCATAGGGGGAGGTCAGGGCTTCCATGTAAGTCTTCTATTGAAATACAACAACTCAGTGGTAGCTGACACAAGCTTGGGAGAACCCAAAACTTTCCAAGCCAGTGAGGATAAAATACTTGTAGAGGATCCTTCATCTACAATATATTGAAGAACACCCATTATCTGGAAGGGTGCAGAAGAAGGAAGGTGAGGCTCTATAATATCATAAGGACATGGTCGAAAGGCGCATCACCCCCAAAAAGAAGAGTGGGATTGGCTAAATATTGCATCGAAAATTTCACTTTCTTAGAATTTTCACTCTCCAAGAGAAGAGTGGGATCGATCGAATATTGCATCCACACCACCAATTCTTCAACCGTTGGTTGAATAGGATGTGAGACAACATGGTCCAGAGACACATCACTCTCCAAAATAGGAGTGGTGTCAGCAGAAGATTGCATCGGCACGACTATTGGTTGAACAGGATGTGAGACAACATGGTCAAGAGATGCATCACCCCCCAAAATAGGAGCAGTATCGACTGAAGATTACATTGGAACGACCGTTGGTTGAACAGGATGTGAGACAACATGGTCAAGAGACACATCACCCCACAAAATAGGAGTGGTATCAACTGAAGATTGCATCAGCACTATCATTGTATCAACCAAAGAAGGATTAGATTGTTGGGAAACAAAAGGCGACTCACAACCCAAAGGGCTACCAGACAAGGACCACGCTTCTCGTACCACTGCAATAGCAGGGAAAAAATGAGTTAGGTGATCTCCTTTGAAAATTTTACAAAGGAACTTGGGCTTAAGTCCTATATGTCTAGGCTTCTCAATCCTATCAATTCCCCTAGCATGACTTGCAGTGGTCAATGACATGCTCCCAACATGACTTGTAGCGACTGGTTGCGGCATCTGAGACCATGCTCTTAGGAAAGACGGGTTTTGAGATATCATGGGCCAAGAAAGGTTTTGGTATGCACCATGGCCCTACCCAGTAGGAAGTATCCTCCTCCCAACAGATTCATAAACAATTGTAAGGGCATCATCATCGAGGAAGCCGCTTGTGAGGAGAAAGTGACATGAAAAGGATTACTCATGTGAGGATATATTTGGCCCCCGGATGAAGGAACTTTGTGTGGGGGGTTTCCCATACTATAAAATTGACTCTCACCTAATGAAACACCACAGGTTAGAGGGAGGTTTTCCATGAGAAAATAGTTCATAGGAACATGTATAGAGGAAGAAGGATGGATGGATGGGATATAAGAAGTAGAAGGACTTCCCATTTGAGCACTCGATCCTAGAATAGTGTAGCTAGGATTGGGTCCAGGAAGGAGTATTCCAAACTCCTACCATGGGAGTTGCTTGAGGGATATGACCCCCACCAAATGAAAAAGGAGTATAAGGAGGCGTCATGCCCTGAGACCCAAAACAATGATTCACATGAGACAACGAAACGAAGGAAGACAAGTGTGAAGTCATATATAAAATACCAATAGAGAAAGGGTTAGAGGCCCAAGGCATGGACTAAGTATCAAAATCCAAACAACTGACGATAAGGGAGTCGAGGGGACCCCACTAGTAATAAAATACGTTGGATTCGAAGGGATTCCCGAGACATTCATATCTGACTCAATACTCATGGTAGGATGATTGCGAGTGAAGATATATGCACCACACTGATTAATTATATGCCTTTTATAATTAATCATATCTCCGCAAGCCTGCAAAATGTTGCAGTCTTATTTAAGATACCTTTTTAATGGTGAGACAGATCGGCCTACTGCAAGGCGACATCTGTGGGAGAAATATTCATGGTAGGTGCTCTCTTGGTCCTAGGAGTCATCGCAGGAAGGTCTGAGCCGTCCGTTCCCCTGATCTTTTCATACAAGAGACTCCACGATGATTTGAAAGCTATCGATTCATCCTTACAATTTATGTGTAAACGGATCCGCAGAGTAGTGTTGAAATTATACATTCAATTTTAATGTTTTTTACTTATTTGAGAAGAAAGAGAATTTTAAATTTTAAATGTTTTGTTTCATAATTATTTCTATTGTTTTATGGACTTAAAATATAATAGGAAAAAAAATAAACATCGTACATAATAAAAAAAAATAGAACAAAATGTTAATAATAATAAAAAGGAACAAAATGTCACTGATATACAGGTGAAAGGATTTTTAAACTAAAGTTTAGATAAAAATTATATATTTAAAAGAAAACATATATTAAGACATCCTCATTTTGTGGCAAACAAAAATAAATATCAAACTTTAAAACTGCAAAAAAACATAAACTGTACAACTAAAGTTTAATTTCCAAGGGCCCTCCCTCTGTTTCAAGGCAAATTCAAGGACTCCAGAGTCATCGATGGGGTGGGATAAAGTTTCATTCAGTCCACTCTTTTTCCTTGATGCCTCCAGGCTTCGACGATGAGAAAATAGGAGAAATTTTAAGAAGCAATCCCATACCATTCGAAACTACAGTTTCTATAATTTGAGATTGTAATCTTAACTTGTAATGAATGCCCTTGGTTTCTGTGAAAGGGTCCTACCTATGCCATCAAGCATTATCCACCATGCACTAAGCAAATGATTGCTTAATGCGTGTGGATATGTACCAAAGTACTTGGTATATTTCACATGCATGACATGTTATTTTGGGGTAATTCCCAAGTGCTAATTTTGGCGTTTCATCTCCGACGGTTCATTGTCCCATCACAGGAAGCTGTCATCCAGTCAACTTGGCGTTGTTGTCATTATCACCACTTCCAATTTATGTCTTATTCCTACATGGACATGGACAATCAAAATTTTAGGTGATATAAATTTGAATTTGAACTTAGTATAGAGGTCGGCTTTATTTGAAATTGAATTTTGAAATTGAATGGAGGGAACGCGGTTTTAGAGGGTCACACGGTTTTAGCAGTGCCCAGTGATCATAATCCCACATTCTTCCTATTTCTGGTAGCTCCGAGCACCGCCATTGTTGCGTGGGAAGCCATCTCTAGTACTTTCATCCCTGCCTATAAAATACCATATTTGCATCTATGGTGAGTTCTTAACCAGTTATTGCAGCTAGCATCTTGAATTCATTGGACGGAGTGCCCATTGAAGTTGTTGTTGTTTGTTCAAATGGGTTGTTCTTATAAGATTCTTTGCGAGATCTAGGTAAACTCTACATATATTGTGTCTTATGTTTAACTTTCGTGAAGGCTCTTTAATACTTACTAGGGCTGTATTTTTGTTTCTCTTTTGAATATTCTATTTGTTGATACTGAGAGGGGGGTGAATTAGTATCCAGTACAATTTAAAAACCTTTTTCAACTTATACTTAAACCATTCAATTATATCCAATGAGCAATGAACAATAGTATAAGAGTTACACCAATATACCACAATACACCATGCACAATATATGAGAAATAATCAATAGTTTTTGTTCAAGGGAAGTAATGACTTTCAAAGGTACTCTGACTTCCAAATGTAAAGGGAGAGTAAACCTCCAAGGAGGAGATACAATCCTCCAATATCAAGAGATATTTAAACTCTCTATCCTTACTTCCTTCCACCCAAGAATATATGAGAGATAATAAAAACTTTACATTAAATCATCACCATCAACCAATCATCACATAGAACCTAATAATGCTTTTCTGAGACTTCTTCAATTTTTGCCAATTATTCAATTCTTGGAGTACTCTAATCCTATAGATAATGTTACTCAATGTATTCTACGAAACTCCTCTAATTTTCACTCCTTGAATCCTCCCCAAAGGGTTATAGAAAGAATGGTAGACTTTATTCAATTGGAATTACGTTGAGGAAGACCCAACTTATTCTGACATGCTGCAGCTCAATATTTAACATCTGATTTTTGAAACTTCATACAAAGAAGCTACATTCCGTACTCTTTCAATGGAAGTGGTCCCAATAAGTTATGACTGTTTTACCGAACACTTTGTCTATTGAATAGTTTCAGGACTGGTCAATAACCCTATATTCCATAGAGTGTGTCTCCATAAGTATAGTGAATCAAGAGGTGAACTTTTTTAAAAAAGGTGCCTTGATATGTCTTCTCAATACCATGAGTGATTTCACCATGTCCCGAATCGTTAGAAAATTTTATATAGCAAAAATGGTAAGATGGCGATGAAATAGCTTATAACTTAGAACACATCACCAAAAGCTTCATCCTCCTTGAAATCAACCTTCTTTTACTTCTTCTTCCCTCACAGGAAATTCAGCTTGTATCAAATGAATGTATAAATGATATTTATTTATACCATTTATGTCACTTCCTTTTTAACATTAGGGCCGACCCTGACACTTTCTTATTTTGTAATTATTTTTCTTTAATTATTTTCGGGCCTACATGTACTTCCTTTTCAATTCACTTTGTCATCTTCAAAATTGATTTCTCCTCAACCATGAGGATCCATGTGATGTGTCACATACCACTTGGAAACATCATGATGTATACATATCCATTCATGGGTGTTGTATGCATGTGCATTTTTCCTTCATGTCCAAATACACCTTTATCAATCTTGGGTCCAAAACCCATGACTAGGGTTGGATATTCAATGACAATAATCAATCTTCCAACAATCTCCCTCTTTGTCATTGGTGGGAGCCCAGCATCATGCTTCCCCTATCATCATGATCCCAATTTCTCTCCCCTTTGACATCAATGTGAGGGTGTAGCTCTCCTAGTTTAATGGAAAAAGGTAACCTTCTTCTTTGGGGCTGCTCCCTAAACATGTGGCACTCAATAATACTTCATCCTTATTTTTGGTCTTTGGGACGTTTTCTTCCTTAGAATCCTTTTATTGGCTAACTTATGTCTTCTCTCTTCTTCATGTCTGGGGATGTATGTGTTGTTAGGTCTTCTTGTGCCAGTTGCAACCAATCTTCGAGTTATTTCTCGATTTTACATTTTGGGAATCAAGCGTGGGGAGTGTATCCTTGATCACATTTTACTTACACTGAGTAAATTAGGTCAAGTCTTCAATCAATAGAGCATTCTTTTCTTTTACATTTTCTTCCAAGCTCTACTACAACTTCTCAAAGTATTTTGATGGAGATGGAGTCATCTCCAAATGCAACATTGCCACCCTTTCTCTTCAGTGATGAATTTGTCTTGATCCCCAGGTCATGTGTGAAGAACATCCCTTGTCTATGTACCATTCATCTTCCTTCTTTATTTGGTCAATGTTATTCCACAATCTTCATTGTTTGGAATTTCTTCCTTCTCCATACTATGGTTGGCAGCAGAGCACATCTTCATTCATATATCACCAATCTAGTGCTGTGACCAAGATAATTTCATTTGCAGCATACAATATTTTGTCCATCCATGGATAAAATGAATTATAACCGTTGAAAAATCCACAATTATTTCCATATCTTGTTTACACCATTCATGTTTCTTGCGTATTTGTTCCTTTCATTGATTACTGTAATTAATTGCCTTTGTCCAAAAGAGTACACAAGTATAACAATGACCAATAAAGAAAATTTGATACCAACCTTGGGTAAGTGGGCTTCTTTGTGATTAGTCCATCTGGGTTCATGATCTATTAATACGTAGTTTCCTTCATCTTGATTGGAGCTTCTTTGATTTCTGAGGGTGGGAGGTCTTCTTGGATATTCATCTCTTTTGTAATCATTCCTTCTTTACGGAGGTATCGTACTTCTCATCAAGTATGCAGTGTAGCTCTTTCTTCAACATAGCATTTGGTATTTGCATCTTCTTTGTATGAAGTTTCGCCCATGTGCATCGATATATTGTTAAGTCTTTTGGAACTTGAGGGAGTTTCTTAAGCTCTTCCTCAATGGGGCCAACTTCTTGTTCAAATTTCTCACAATCTTCTTCTTTCTTTATCATTTGGACCTTCTTCGCCACTTCTATTCTTGCTTCTTCAGAGTAGGTTTTCAAGGGGAAATGGTTTCTTCTCTTAGTTTTTGAAAGTGTTCTAATTGTTTCTTTAAGCTTACAAGCTGTCTTTTCACAATAACCAATTCACTTCTTAGTTTTCTTTCCATTGTCTTTTGAGCTTGCTATTTTCAATCTCAACATGCTTCAATTTTAGTTCTCATCTTCTTGTCCAGAATAATTTTTCCTTTATGATTTTCTTCTTCTTCGTGGACTTTTCTTCTTCGATTGTCACTTCTTTCAATCCTTGGATGAGGACGATTTAAAATTCAATGACCTACTCCTTCACAATTGAAGCAAAAGAAGGGACCTCTATTTTCTTCTTTGAAATCACGAGGATGTTGTAATCTTCTTCAACTTCTTCTTCTTCTTCTTCCTTCTTCCTTGCATAAACTTCTTGTAGCTTGTCCCAAAATATTTTGCTGATGCACATGATCCCTTGTGATTTCCTTTGAATCTGTCAATCCACCGAGGATGGTATCTATTGCCAGGTTTGTTGTTCCTTTGCTTCCTTCTAAAATTTAGGTCTTTGGTTTCTTTGAAGCATTATATCTTGAAGCAATGGAGATGGCTTATCACTTAAGAGCTTTCAAGTAAATTTCCATTTTATTTTTTCGGTGTTCAAAATTGCTTCCATCAAATGGTGGAATCCCATTTGGAATGTTTCCCTCCACTTCTGCATAGGATCTTCCTTACAATGGTTAGACTGTCTTGAAGGTAACTTCAAGCTCTGATACCAATTATTATCTTTGAAAGGGGTGAATGGAATTATCTAGTACAATTTAAAACCTCTTTCAACTTATACTTAAACCATTCAATTATATATCCAATGAACAATGAACAATAGTATAAGAGTTACATAATTACACAATACCATGCACGATATGAGAAATAATCAATAGTTTTGTTCAAGGGGAGTAATGACTTTCTCAAGGAGTACTCTGACTTCCAAATGTAAAGGGATAAGCTCCAAGAGGAGGGTACAATCCTCCAATATCAGAGATATTTGAACTCTCTATCTTGCCCCTTCCTTCCACCCAAGAGATAATGAGGAGATAATAGAACTTTACATTAAATCATCACCATCGACAAATCATCACATAGAACTCGATAATGCTTTTTGAGACTTCTTCAATTTCTACAATTATTCAATTCTTGGGTACTCTAATCCTATAGATAATGTTACTCAATGTTCATAAAACTCCTCTAATTTTTCCTCCTTGAATCCTCCCAAAAGGGAGTTATAGAAAGAATGACATACATTATTCAATTCACGGTATGTTGAGGAAGACCCAACTTGTGCATCATGCCCCACACTCAATATTTAACATCTGATTCTGACACAAGAAACTACATTTTGTACTCTTTCCAATTGGTCCCAATAAGTTATGGCTATTTTACCCGGAACACTGTTTATTGACTAGTTTCAGGAATTTGGGGTCACAAACCCTATATTCCACCGAGTGTATCTCCATAGAAGTATAGGAATCAAAAGTGAACTTTTACCGAGGAGGGTATCTTGATATGTATTCTCAATATGATAGCGATTTCACCATTTGAGTCATTCTAGAAAAAAGTTATAGCAAAATGGTAAGATGACCTAAAATAACATACCTTAGAACATATCACCAAAGACTTCATCCTCCTTGAAATCCGGCCTTCTTTTTACTTCTTCTTCCTGAAATTAGAGCTTGTATCAAATGAATGTATAATGAAGTATTTATTTATACCATTTATGTCCTTTCACTTTTAACATTAGGGCCGACTGACACTTTCTTATTTTGTAATTATTTTTGGGAGACCTACATGTACTTCTTTTCAAATTATTTTCAGGGCCTACATGTACTTCCTTTTTCAATTCACTTTGTCATCATCAAAAATTCATTTCTCCTCAACCATGAGGATCCATGTGACGTGCCACATACCACCAGAAACATCATGATGTATACTATCCATTCATGGGTTTTGTATATGCATGTGCATTTTCCTTCATGTCCAAATACCTTTATCAATCTTGCGGTCAAAAACCCATGACTAGGGTTGACATCAATGACAACAATCAATCTTCCAACACTATTTTCTATTTGACATATTTTTCATAGCATGGTGGGCATTTGCCTTCCCAATGACTGCCATGGCAATTGCTTCAATGAGATACACAGATGAGGAGCAAAGTTATATATCCAAAATAATGGCCATCGTTTTCTCCGTTATCTCAATGACCATTGTCGACATTCTAGTCCTAGCAAATGTTATCCACTGTTATCCACTATTTAAAGCTATGCAAAGTCACTTGTCTACCATAGGATGTTCGGGATTCTGAATTCTTTGTTCAAAACCCCAACTTTAATATCTGCTCCAAATCAAGGGCTTGATATTGTACCGAACCCACAATCTAGTTTTCACTGATACTCATTCCTACACTGTACAAAGGCAGTTCAAATTTTTCACTGCTGGGATAAAATTCGATGGTATTGCCATTGCTAAAATAGTCATGGAAACTGCCAACTTTTATTCATTGTTTAATATGCAAGAAAAAAAATGTTTATTCATTGTTTAATATGCGAGAAAAAAATGAATAGATTTGATTTAAGCAAATAGTCTTTATACACATATCCAAATCGTAACAAGTTAACTCGGTTGGTGTTAGGTATCCGTATCTAGTCAGTGTATAATTTAATGAGAAATTATTTTACAATAAAATATCAGTCAATATATAATTTAAAGTAACAAATGGAAAATTATTTTACAATGAAATATCAGGTCTATAGTATTCATATCACAATGCAACAATGAACGGTTGGAACTAGCTACTGTCAAAAGGACACAACGTTGGAATTTGGGATAGCATTAAAATGTTTGATAGATTTTTAATGTAAAACTAATGATTAGCATAATCCATTTTTCATTGGAGTTTGATCAACTCAACTTGGAAGTACAAGGAAATACAATGTTCAAGGGATAATATTATCTAAATTTAAAATACAATATTTTTATTTGAGACTCCAGTAACTTTAAAACCATATAAGAAAAGTTTTAAAATTACATGATATTCTTTATTTGAAAATATAAAGAGGCTTCTTTTTTAAAACTATATAAGAAAAGTTTTAAAATTACATGATATTCTTTATTTGAAGATATAATAGGCTTCTTTTTCTTCTTTGCTTATAAGATATACAGTGTAGTAATGAATTTGATGTTTGGAAGCTTCACTTTCAATGCGTGTTCTTTGAGAGAGATAGAGAATCCATTAAAACAGGTATGTATCATTTCAATTGGTGGAGTTGACATGTTATATCAATAATTTGTGATTCATATGAGAGATAGTTGTTTTGATAACATATATATTTTTTATAAATAATACTTTTAACTATTTTAAATATATCTCTTTGTAATATGTTTGGGTTCAAATCATTTAAACTCATGGAATTGACATGTCATACCAATAATTTGGGATTTATCTGGGAGACAATTGTTTTCATAATATATATTATTTTATAAATAATACTTTTAACTATTATAACATATATCTCTTTATAAATAATATTTTTAACTATTATAAATTATATATAAATAATAATGTTAATTAGTGACATCAAATCAACTAATATGACCTAAAAAGATGTGAAGGGATTATTACCAAAATCATATTAAGGTATTGAACCGAATTGTATATTAATTAAGGAAATGTTTATTAAGTATGAAATACTTGCTTTGTATAAAAAGTTAACGGGTTTTGAGAATGTGATAAAATTTGTTGTTTTGTATAAGTAGTTAATGTGTTTTGAGAATGTAATAAAATTTGGAGCA